>CAOLHI010007919.1:0-14931 GCA_948474755.1 Ctenosaura bakeri
AGAGACCCTTGGATGGACCGTTCTCTTGATATCACTTCTTCCTTGTTGCTCCTTACACTTGCTGCTTCTTCCTTCCCACCAGCTCCCTAGTTCCCTTCAGTTGTCTATTCCCTGATAGGGAATTGGACCTTCATTGTAGGCTTAAACTGGAATAATACTTTATCTGTCTGTCACAAGGCCATCACTTGGGTTTTCTCATTTGGGCCTTTCTTTACACAGAGAGCTGCATTTTTCCTTTTAAATAGTTTTTTTTGGCCCTCTTGCACTCTTGAATATCTAAGCCACCTATCTTTCAGAACAAACAGTGGCCGTATCTGGATTCCCCAATGCCATTCCAAGTGGCTTCCAGAGGGTCTCAGGTAGAAAATGGGTCCCCACTGCAATTCCCCAGTCCTTTTTCAGGCACACACACAAACACACACAGAGACAAGATCCTCCAGGTAATTTTGTCCCATGGTTCTTAAGAGTCTGAAAGGTGAGCAGCAGCACTTTGAAGGGGGTCTGGAAAATGGTAAGTCACTAGAGAAAGCAGTAGTCCCTACACTTTGGTCCTCCACATGTTTTAGACTTCAATTCCCAGAAGCCTTAGCCAGCTTGCCCAACAGTCAGCAAAAATCTGGAGGCCAATAATTTGGAAGCCACTGCCAAATTATAAGTTTTCCATATCAATTTGGCAGTCACTGAAAAGTCTCCAGTTCTGAGACTGACTTTGCTAAAGATTCTTCTATAATAACATGGAGTGCCCCCTCCCTCACACGTTTCCTAGTGTGTCAGTTTTGTGTGCCACATACACAACCTTTTGAGTGCTGAGAAAGAAATGGACTCTTTTGTCATGGTATTAATGCCTGCAGATGACAGATCCAGCACATGCTTTGACACATATGGGGACAGAGAAAATATCTTTTCCAAATTATCATTTCTGGGTATCCAAATGTTACCTCAGCCCAGGCCTACCAGGTGATAGCACTCGATATCATTTTGTTCTTCTTTGTGGTCTCTGTGCCTCACACATTAGGAGCTTTCGCGCCTGCGTGGTAGCATTCGGAAACTTCTAGAGCTTGTTAGCTTGGCGGGAACCCCTCCCCCACGCCGGTACTGCTCATGCTCCTCCCACTGAGCAACGGTCTCTCCTCAGTTCTTTTTCGTCTGCCATCGCGTACGGAAGGTCCTTCGGCTTGTTCCTCAATATTCCTTTGCTTGGCTTGTGTGCTTCACAGATTTTTGACTATTTCGGACTGTTTCTCGACCTCTCTCTCGGACTTCCCCTCGGACTTGGTGAATTCGGACTTTTCTCCACGTTTCTCCTTCCTTTTTCGTCGTCTTATGTCCGCGCTGTTTAAAAACTGCGTGTCGTGTGGGCGTAAGGTCGCTCTTTCCGACGGCCATAAGGAGTGTCTCTTCTGCTTGGGCGAGTCTCACAACACTCGGACTTGCCCAATTTGTCGGGAGTTCACCTCTCAAACTCTCCGCAACAGGTCTTCGAGACTAAAATCTTTTTGTTGGGAGCAGTCTTTGAAGGCGATTGAAGAGACCTCCCAATCCAAAATGGCCGACAAGAAGACGACCACACCATCGACGGTATCGGCGGCTGCCGTTCCGTCTACTTCGCCGGTATCGGACTCGGTACCAATGACGAGAACGCCCATCTCAGCGTTACCGAGGATCCCGAAGCTGTCGGCGGCTGCCAGGGCAGCTAAAGGTTCCTCGATGACGAGGAAGGCTGAGGCTCCAGCCAAAGAGACACCTCAGAAGAAACGCCCTGCTCCGGACGGAGACAAGGGACAGGAAAAGAGAAGGACAAGAAGAAGAAGAGGAAGGAGAAGAAGCGCTCCCCGGCTGGGGACGTTCGTGCTCCCACTCCTCCTCCAACTCTTGAACCTTCAAAAGGGCAAGGCGAGCCGGCCGATCTCTCGGATGATGAGATCGAGGACGTGCCACAAGAGCGCCCGGACTCGCTGGTGGAGGAACCTCCAACCCTGGTGGAGGAACAGCACCACCGCCCTCCGAGCCGCCGCAGGTCGACTGACCTGCAGCAGAGACCATCCCGGCAAGTCTCTGCTTCCCCGGAAAGGTGCTCGGTATCGGCTAGATCTCGGTCACGCTCTTCGGAGCTACCGCAAAGATTGCCGACCCCACTGGGAACCCAAGAGGAACAACCCCGCTCTTCTGCCTCCAGATATACCTCGGCGTCCTATGTGGCCAGGTATGACAGGGAATCTGAGTGGAGAGAGCGCCCGGTGTCCTATCGGTCACGCTCTCCATCGTACCGGGATTGGTACCACCGTGAGCCAAGGCGCTGGGAGACCTTCCGGAGGTCCCGGTCACCTCAACGCGAACGCCATCGGTCTCACTCCCGCTCTCCAGAAAGAGAAGACCGTTGGCATCGAAGACGCCAAAGCCGTTCCCCGACTGAGCACCGCCGCGCTGACCGCTCCCTCAGCCGCTCTCCCTCGCCTCAATACCATAGAGCGAGGGAGCCTTCACCTCGATACCGTGCGGTATCGCTGCCTCCCAGGGTTACTGCTACGGCAACGCACCCGGTGGAATCGGTAGTGACGAAGCAGGCCACGGCTACAACAGCCTGCCAGACAACACCTGTCACCACCAAGAAGGTGAAGTCGGTGGTCACTGCTCCAAAACGGGACACCCCCACGGTTCCCGTTGCCACTGCGGACAAGCCTAAAAAGGCTAAGACAGTGGCCGAGACGAAAGAACCAGAGCGGGAGCAGCGTGAGGACTCACCCAGCTCTGAGTCCTACGATTCCAGCGTCGAGTCGGACGTCTCAGAGGCTGCTTCACAGGAGTCCCCTCCTTTGGGGTTCGGAGACCCGGTTCCTGACTCAGCTCCGGAGGACGTGCAACAGTTCTCCGCGATGCTGCTTCGGATGGCCACGACCCTTGACCTCAAGATTGCGGACGTAGAACCGGAGGATGACGACCCGGTCTTCTCAATGGTCGAAGGGAGGCAACCTGCCACCGCCCCGTTGCCTCTTCTCCCTCGCATTGGGAAGATCGTGAAGTCCGCGTGGGACAGACCGGCATCGGCGCAGCCGATACCGCAGAAACTGGGACATCTATACAGGGTGCAGAAGGATAACGCCGGGTATCTCTTCAACCACCCTGCACCAAACTCTGTGGTCGTCGAGTCAGCTCAGACGAGGGGAGCGGCAGACAGCATACCACCCCACCGGACAAGGAGGGTCGTAAGTTGGACGCCTATGCCAGGAGGTTCTACTCCGCCGCCTCCTTGCATATACAGGTGTCCAACACGCAGGCTTGCCTCGCGGCATACCTGCGCAAGGTCCTCAATCGCCTCTCCCCGGCCATAGAATCTGTGCCGGAGGAAATCCGCCAGGCCACTGCCATGATCTTTAACAAGGCAGTGGCGATCTCCCGCCAGCAGATCGTCTCCTCTCGACACGCTGTGGAGATTGCATCGAGGGTCATGGCAGGATCCGTCGGCTTGCGCCGCCACGCCTGGTTAAGACCGGCGGACATTCAGGAGGACACTCGAAGGAGGATCGAGGACCTTCCCTTTGATGGCGAGGGCCTGTTCAACGCATCGACAGATGAATCGTTGGACAACTTCATAAGGCGAGACTGACGGCCAAAAAGATCGGCCTCCATCCATCCTCGCAGGCCCGCAGGCCGCCTGCTTTCCGCCAATCGTGGAGGAAGTCGTCAACCTCGTCCTTCCAGAGGTCGGCCCAGTCTGGTCCCTCGAGGCCTTCTTCGGGGTTGTCTGCTAGGCGGTCCTTCCGATGACGCCCGACCTCGTCTAAGAAGTCCTCTGACACGAAGTCACGGTTTTGACCTGCCCAGCGGGCCGCCTACCACCTACCAATCGTCAGCCTTCCACCAGCCCTCGGAGACCGACTGACCTTAGCTCGACACCTGTCGGAGTGGCAACATATCACTACGGACTCTTGGGTGCTTTCCATCGTCCGTCTTGGCTACGCCATCGAGTTTCAAGATATTCCTCCTCGAGGAGTTGACTACTCCACTCCGTCAAGCTCGGTCCTCCTGGAAGAGATCCATTCCCTCCTCCAGAAAGGAGCAATCGAACGGCTCCCGTCAAAAGCCAGTTCCAGCGGCTTCTTCTCCCGGTACTTTACAGTACCGAAGCCCGACGGCTCTCTTCGACCGATCCTCGACCTCAGAGGGGTGAACAACTACATCCGCCCCAAGAGGTTCAAGATGGTCACGCTACCGTCGATCTTGCCGTTTCTCCATCGAGGGGACTGGTTCGCCTCCATCGATCTCCGAGACGCCTACTTCCACATCGCCATTCGCCCGCAACACAGAAGGTACCTCCGCTTCGCAGTCGACGACATCTGCTACCAGTACAAGGTGCTGCCGTTCGGACTCTCGACTGCCCCCAGGGTCTTTACCAAATACATGGCCCCGGTGGTATCGTTCCTGCGGACGAAGGGTGCCTCGGTCTACCCTTACCTAGACGATTGGCTGTTGGTGGCGTCCTGCAAACAGAGATTTTACCATGATGTCCACATGACGTTGACACTCCTTACCCGTCTCGGACTACAGGTCAACCCGAAGAAGTCCCACCTCGAGCCGGCGAGGACACTGGACTTCATCGGCGCCACTCTGGACTCCATGTCCGCCAAGGCGTACCTGCCAGAGACTCGGGCACAGACCTTAATTCAAGCCGCCATCCACGCACACGCGGCTTCCACTCTGTCCGCGAGGAGGATCCAGCAGCTGCTGGGCTACATGGCCTCGACGACTGCGGTCACTTACCTCTCCAGGCTGAGGGCAAGACCCCTTCAACACTGGTTCGTCCGCATATTCAACCCCCTGCGAGATGAACAGAACATCCGACTGCAGCTGCCAGAAGGAGTTTGCTCGTCTCTCCGATGGTGGCAATCACGAGACAACCTGCTGTCAGGGATGCCCTTCCGACAGCCGACACCGAAGGTGACGGTAATGACCGGCGCCTCCCTCTATGGATGGGGTGCCCACTGCGGCGATCTCAAAGTCTGCGACAGATGGAACGGCGACGAGACGGCTCTTCACATCAACGCCCTCGAGCTGCTGGCCATCTCGAAAGCTCTACGGGCGTTCCGCCATGTCGTCGCCGGCCGCACAGTCCTGATCCTGACAGACAACACCACTGCCGTCTGTTACGTCAACAGACAAGGAGGGACTCACTCCACAACTCTGCTGAACATCGCCCTCGATCTGTGGGACTGGTGCGTTCGCCTACAAATACACCCCGTGGCTGTTCACCTGGCCGGGCAGGAGAACACCACAGCAGACGCCCTCAGCAGGGACACCTTATCCCATCACGAATGGTCTCTCTCCGGAGAGGTGTTCAGACTGATTCGAGACCGCTGGGGCGAACCGTCGATCGACCTCTTCGCGACCAGGGAAAACGCGAAGCGCAGCCGATTCTGTTCGAGAGCCGGCCACGATCGAGCCTCCATCGGGGACGCCTTCCAGTTTCCATGGACCAGAGAACTCCTCTATGCGTTCCCGCCGTTCCCATTGCTCGGCCGGACGATATCGAAGATCCTAGCCGACCGAGCTGACGCGATCCTGGTGGCCCCGTACTGGCCGAGGCAGCACTGGTTCACACCCCTGCTACGAGCCGCGCGAGGCGACCTTCTGCGGCTACCACCGACACCAGGCTTGCTCTCCCACTCCAGCAGCCGCGTCCTCCATCCGGACCTGCCATGGCTGGCCCTCCATGCCTGGAGGATATCGCACTAGACGATCCCGTGCTCGGTAACATCCTCGTCGCGGCCAGGAAAGAATCCACCCGTTGCAACTACGAATACAAGTGGCGACGTTTCCTGGCCTTCGCTGAAGAGAGGCGTGAGCCGGTATCGTCTGCTAGGCTCCCCACCATTCTCCACTTTCTTATTCATCTCCGACAGCAGGGCCTGGCGTTCCCGTCCCTGAGGGTGTACCTCTCTGCGATCTTGGCATACCAACCACCACGATCCTCGGCGTCAGCCTTCTTCAGAGACGATACCGTTAAGTGGTTCCTGAAGGGATTGCAACATCTCTACCCGCCGGTATCGCCGCCGCTACCGCCCTGGTCCCTGTCGCTGGTGCTGTCGCAGCTTAGGAAGCCGCCCTTTGAACCTATGGCAACCTCGATGACAGGCTGCTCAGTTTAAAGACTGCTTTTCTTGTTGCTGTTACCTCGGCAAGACGAGCGGGTGAGATAACAGCTCTCCGAGCGGACGAGCCCTTCCTCGTCTTCCACAGAGACAAGGTGGTCCTCAGACCTGACATCTCGTTCCTGCCGAAGGTTGTGTCCAGCTTCCATCTCAACCAGGACATCATCCTGCCTGCCTTCTTCCCGGACCCGATGACACCGCTGGAGTGGTCCCTTCACTCCCTGGACATGCGTCGTGCTCTGGCCTTCTTCCAGGATAGAACTGCTCCCTTCCGACAGACACCGCATCTCTTCGTATGCTACGAACGGCGTCAGAAGGGCCACAAAGTGTCCACCCAGCGCTTCTCCAAGTGGGTGGTATAGACTATACAGCTGGCGTACGAGCTCGCGAGGAAGCCTCCGCCAGCCCTGCTTCAAGCCCACTCCACCAGAGCTGTGGCAACTTCTGCGGCCCTCCTGCGAGGAGTAGACCTGCACGAACTCTGCCGTGTGGTGACCTGGTCCCAGCCATCGACCTTCGTTCGCCACTACAGGCTCAACTGCCGGTCGCGCAGAGATGCTCGGTTCGGACGTGAGGTGCTGGCTTCCGTGCTGTAGGACCTGACCCGCCATCCGACCAGTAAGCTACACAGTCTCCTAATGTGTGAGGCACAGAGACCACGAAGAAGAAGAACAGGTTGCTTACCTGTAACTGTAGTTCTTCGAGTGGTCATCTGTGCCCTCACACATACCCGCCCTTCCTTCCCCTCTTCTCAGGTCCCTGTAGGTTCTACGGCGGATGACAGAACTGAGGAGAGACCGTTGCTCGGCGGGAGGAGCATGCGCAGTACCAGCGTTCCCGCCAAGCTAACAAGCTCTAGAAGTTTCCGAACGCTACCACGCAGGCGCGAAAGCTCCTAATGTGTGAGGGCACAGATGACCACTTGAAGAACTACAGTTACAGGTAAGCAACCTGTTCATATCAAAACCATTCGGTCTTCCTCTGCCACCCCGCTCCACATGTTTGCGAGGCCTCCGGACAAGCACGTAAATGGATGTGGCCAGTAATTGTTGGACATTCCATTCTCCACCTAGGCAGGCAGAACAGAGCCAATCCATTGCTTCAGCGACCTCTCCTGCAAACACCCTTTTGCTTAAGGGCGACACTAACAAAGGCGCCCAGCTCTGAGCTGATAGTCTTACAAAGCCAAATGAAGCACCTTCCATTTGCATACTGGCTACACTATTGTTGATTCAGCGCTAAGCCGATCATGTTAAACTTGACCTTTTCCAAAGCTTTGTCCTGCTCCAAACTCCCATTGTTCTCACCGAGTAAGGTATAACCTGCAGTCACAATTCACCCTATATAAACACCTGATTCCGAGACCACCTCAGACAGCTTGAACCCCCCAGACCGCTTGGATCGCTCCTGAGTTCCATCCAGCCTTGCTGCCGCTTTGTCTGGCGAGCCGTCCCCTCAGTCCTACGCACTGAGACTTCATATCCATGAACTCAGTCTTCAACTTCTTCAGGACTACGAGAAAGGTGTCGTATCACCCATTTCCCCCGAAAATCCCCATTTCCAATTCTCCCGTTAGCTGTGTGATTGTGGCATCTTTACTGTTTGTTTGTCTTTCAATAAAACATCGTTTTTCTATTTTAAAACTCTGGCTGGTTGACTGACCTGACCCCGTAGCCGCCGGGTTGCAAGATCCCTGCTAAGTTACCCTGCCTCTCGCTAGCTTTAGTGAGTGCTCCAGCTAATTCTCCCCAAAATTGTGTTTGTGTTTTGCTCATTTGGGCGCCCTTCCCGGGTCCCCCAGAGAACAGGGTAACAGAAATGTTTACCATATTTAAAGAAAGAGGGTGAACACACCAGAGAAATCCCCCAGGAGAGAGAACAGGAATGATTTTTCTCCATGAGGGAGGTGACACTAAGGAAACCAGAAGAAGTTAAGAAGACTCCTCATCAATGCTTTGGAAAAGGTCAAAGCTTTGGAAAAGGTCAAGTTTAACATGATCGGCTTAGCGCTGAATCAACAATAATCATCAATAATACTAAACAAAGACATTGTGAGAACTGATGAAGTAATGGTAGACTGGGATTCTCTTTAAAAATGTGATAAAGAGGAAAACTCCCCAGCTTGTTCAGGAACTAGAAGAGACTTTGCAGGGAAGAGTAATCCATCAAACCACAACAGGATCCACATTAGAGATGGGCCATGTTCATATTAAGAGATCATGTTGTACTTTTTAAAAATCAGCTAATGCACATACACAAGAAAAAGCCAACTACCATGAAACATTTAAAGTACCACCACAATTTAAGATAATATCTATCTATCTATCTATCTATCTATCTATCTATCTATCTATCCGAACAGTAAAACAAATTGCATATTTACAAGGAGAAGTAATCTGCCTGTCCATAGAAGGTTCCCTGCCAAAAAGGGTCCATAACCATATCCGACTGTGGTAAAAGGCCGTTTCTAGTGGCCCAGTGACCTGTTCCTGGGCAGCTTTGCCAGCACTCAGGACCCCACTCCCCCAATACTCCACCACATCCACCTTCTCCAGGACTGCTCTTCCTGGGCTTCTCTCATGGCTTCACTCAGTGGGTGTCTCCTTGTCCCTGCAGAGATCCTCAGGCAGCTCTTTGTGACTTAAGGGGAAAAAGGATATGCCCAAAGAGTAAAGGGTGCTTGCTTTTTACCTCTTGGGTGAAATGTTTCCCACACATAATGCATTTGTAAGCCCTCTTTCCAAAACGGAAATACAGGGGTGGCCGAAACGTTGAGCTGCCTGATGCACGGAGAAAGATTTTCTTCCACTGACTGTGTACCCATCCTGTGCGAGTCCTCTTGTCGCCTCCAATATTAGATGTTTCCAAGTTAGAAAGAAGGCTTACAAATGCAGTGCATATGGAAAACATTTTACCCAAAAGGCACACCTTGAGATTCGCAAGAGGATTCACTTAAGTGAGAAACAATACAGATGTTTTAGATGTTTAGAATGAGGGTAAAATTTTATCCACTCCTGGCATCTAAAGAGACCAGACAACTCATACAAGAGAATAATGCTACAAGAATGCTACTGTGGGAACATAGTGGCCATTTCTGCACAGGGCGAGGGAATCACCTTGTGACGCTACTCGCCGGACTTTGGGCTCCCTGGTCCAGTCCACGCATTTCCGGAGCAATGTACTGCCGCCGCTCCGCACTGCTCCGGGGAGAAAAATGGCAGCTTCCGGTTGGTCGAGGGTCTCAACCAACAGCTGAAGCTCGCCCGCCTAAAGCCCACCCCCAGCAGATCGCAGGCTCGCACCAATGTGAGCCTGCACATCTGCATAAGGGAGCAGTCTGGCAGTGGTGCGCTCTGTGCTTTTGAAAGACCTGTTTTTAGCGGTCTTTCAAAACTACACTGGACGACCACTTGGGGTCGTTCCAGAGTGGGCTGGGGTGCGGATTTACTATATATAAAATGTTTTTACTAAAAAAAAAAAGCCTTTCAAATCATCAGAGAGTCGACATAAGAGAGAAACTATTCCAGTGCCCAGAGTGTGGCAAGCGTTTTGGTTGGAGAGGCAACTTTCTCAACCACCAGAGAGTTTATGATACAAAATACAAGAGTAATTACCAAATCTGAGTGTCTGGTGAGCAATAAGGCAAAAAGATACAAGAGGAATTACCAAATAAAAAAATAGGAAACTGATTTTAGAGGAAAAGAAGCAGCAGTAGAGAGAAAAATCACACAGAGAACAACAAACTTGAGACATACGAACCCTCATGAAGAAATGAAAAGTCCACAGAGAAAATGACAGGTGAGTCCTTCTTGGGAGGTCAGGGAACCACCCACTCTTTTTCAGGAACCACCCATTAAATCTTACTTTTGTATCTGTAGTCACCTCCCTGTACGTTGCAACGCATCACGTGTAAGACTAAGCGCTTTCAATGGCTATGTTTTTAGTCTATTACAGGGTGTTTTGATACATGTTTGAATTATTTGGAAGCTTTTGGTGTCTTCGATCTGCATCTAATGAATGCGTGGCAGTGGTAGTGGAATCTCATGTAAGGGAAATTTCAAGACTCATTTGTGAAGAGCTTTTCAAACTTTTCATGTTGCTGACACGCTTTTTAGATATGCACCATTTTGCGACACAGTAATTCAGTAAGTAAGTGGAGGCAGCCGGTCCACCTGGGCCTGCCCCAGTGCCGCTGCCCTCTCTGGAGTCTTCCTTCGCCCAGGGCAGCGACAGAGGCAACCCCTTCACCTGGGCCAGGCCTACCATGGCAGTGGGAGTGGCAGCCCCTTCACCTGTTACATTCACACAACACACCTACACACTGCAGCCAACATATGAATGTGCCACGACACACAGTTTGGAAATCTCTGCGTTCAGGAGATGCTCCTTCCACAGAAATCTTCATGGCCCTGAATGATTTGGTACAGTATAATCAAATAGCCTCTGTGTGCAGATGGTTGGGGTGTTCTTGCCTGTTACTCTTCCCTGATCCCACTGAGATTTCTCCTCCCCTCCTGTTTCTCCTCCCAGCTGCCTCTTTGTCCCTTTGCTCCCTTCCTGTTTTCCAGAGACCCTTGGCTGGACCTGTCTCTTGATACCTGCTTCTTCCTTGTCTCTTCTTACACTGGCTTCTGCTTCCTTCCCAACGGTTCCTTTCAGTCACTTCTCTGCTCCCTAATAGGAAATTAGCCCTTGATAGTAGTCACCCTCTGGAGTAATACTTTAACTGAGTTTTCTGTCACAAACGGAAGATCCTGGATGTTCCCAATTGTGTCCTCAGAGTCTTCAAATACTCATCAGAGTGTCTGCTGAACAATAAGGCATTAAGATACAAGATTAATTACCAAATAAAAAAATAGGAAACAAATTTTAGAGTAAAAGCAGCAGCAGTAGAAATAAAAACCACACAGAGGGGTGAAAAAGGCTTGTGGACATATGAACCATCATGAAGAAATGAAGAATCCGCAGAGAAAATGACAGGTGAGTCCTTCTTGGGAGGTCAGGGCACCACCACCCTCTTTTTTCAGGAGCCACCCATTGAACCTGACTTTTGTAGCTGAAATCACCTCCCCATACGTTGCAACACATCACATGTAAGACCATGTCTTTGGGTTGCCTTAGTTTTCCTTTGTTCAGAGATCAACGTTTCACCTTATCAATAGGTTTCACTGGCCCCCTTCTGCCCTTGAAGATCGAAGTCACCTGTTTTTCCAAATTAGCACTGGCCATTTCTGGTTCCCTCAGTGCCGTATTTGGTTATTCTAGGTGTTTTTAGGGGTTCACAGGAGTAGAAAACGGGCCCTCAAACCCACTGCAGTTCCCCAGTCCTGCTTCAGGCACAAACACATGGAGGGATCCTCCTGGCAATTTTGTCCGAAGGTGCTTAGAGCTTGAAAGCTGAGCATCAGAAATTTGAAGAGAGCCTGGGAAACGGTGACTTGTTTGATTAAAACAGTAGTCCCTAAACTTTGGTCCACCTGGTGTTTTGGGCTCCAGTTTCCTGAAGCCCCAGCTACCTTCCCTAAGAATCAGTGACACCTCTGGAGGACCAAAGTTTGGGAACCTTCTCTGTGAGGGGAGTTCTAGAGACTGGGGGCAGCCACTGAGAAGGCCATCTCCCGAGTTCCCACCAGAGGAACCTGTGAAGGTTGTGGGACGGAGAGATGGGCCTCTCTAGCAGATCTCAAAACCTGGGCTGGTTCCTAAGGGAGAATATAGTCCTTCAAATAACCGGGACCTGAGCCACATAGGGCTTTAAAGGTCATCTCCAGCACTTTGAATTGTGCCCAGAAAGAGACCGGCAACCAGTGGAGCTCTTGCAACGGGCAGTTGTGTGATCCCTATAGCCAGCCAGTTAACAATCTGGCTGCATCTCTTTGGATCAGTTGAAGCTTTTGAACACTCTTCAAAGGCAGCCCCACGTAGATCGCAGTACAGTAACCAAGGTATGTGTCACCATGGGCAGGTCTGATGTCTCATGCAACGGGCATAGCTATTTGCCCATACTGATGAGAGGCACTGGTTTAGGAACATAACGTCTTCCTTGGCTTGTGGTGGAAAGAAGTAATAAAGTTGGGTGTCATCTACACATTTATGGCACCAAACCCCACAACTCTGAAGAATCTCTCCCAGCGGATTCATGCAGATAATAGTTAACACAGGGGGCAGAACTGCACAGTGAGGGAGCTCACAGGCCAAAGGATAAGGGGTCAAATAGGAGTCCCTTAGCACCACCTTCTGTCCAGGAAACAATGGAGCCACTGTAAAACAGTGACCCAAAGTCCCATCCCCACATGGCAAACCAGAAGGCTGCCATGGTTGATGGTATCAAAAGCTGCTGAGAGTTCCAGCAGAACCAGCAAGGACACTCTTCCCTTGTCTAAGAAAACCAGGGGGCTGGTTTGGCTCCCCTTTGTGAGAGAGGGTGCTCAGGAGTGTCACCCCCTGCTTCTACCCACAGCTCCAAATAAACTCTGCATGCTGGATGTTCTCTGCTATTGCATGTGATAACAGCATATATGTAGGTTCTCTAGGCACAGAAGTTGGATGCAGAGGCAGTGCAGGATTGAAGATGAGAGATGAGAGAAGGGCATGTGCTTTACAGAGAGAATGCCAGCAGGTTCTGGACTGGACATTTCATATTCCAGCAACCCGCTTTGTTCCTCATGAGCCTGATCCATCCAGAGCTTAAACCAGAGCACACTTACTGCAAGCAATTAGGGAACTTCAGAGGTTCTCTCAGCCCTATCAGTATCTTGGTGTCATGATCTATGCTAGTCGTAACTACATGGGTTTTAGGGCTGGCCCTACAATCTCAGAGTAGGGAGAGACTATTCAAATTTCATACATAAAACAAAAAAAGGATATTATTGTATTTTTTCATGAAATATTTTTGGTCTTCCACCCTGATCTAGATTTCTTCTTCACCATCTCTTATTTAAGTTATATCATTGTACTGCAATAAACTGTTAATGTTACATTTTAGTTCTTGCATTTCAATCAGATTTCAATAGTAAAATGTGGGCTGGACAGAGCTACTGTTAGTTGGATTTGTAATTGATTGACCGACCGAACCCAAAGGGTGATCACGAATGGCTGCTTTTCATCCTGGAGAGAAGTGACTAGTGGGGTGCCACAGGGTTCTGTCCTGGGCCCAGTGCTGTTCAATATTTTTATCAATGACTTGGATGAAGGAATAGAGGGCATGCTCATCAAATTTGCAGATGACACCAAATTGGGAGGGGTTGCTAATACGCCTGAGGACAGGATCAAAATTCAAAATGGCCTGGATAGATTGGAGAGCTGGGCCAATGCTAACAAAATGAAATTCAACAGAGAGAAATGTAAGGTCCTACGCTTAGGTAGAAAAAATGGAATACAGAAATATAGGATGGGGGACACGTGGCTGGATAGCAGTATGTGTGAAAGGGATCTAGGAGTCTTCATAGACCACAAGCTGAACATGAGTCAGCAGTGTGATGCGGCAGCCAAGAAAGTGAATGCAATTCTCGGCTGCATCAATAGGAGTATGGTGTCTAGATCGAGGGATGTACTGGTACCACTCTACTCTGCTTTGGTTAGACCTCATCTTGAATACTGTGTCCAGTTCTGGGCACCCCAATTGAAGAAGGATATTGACAAGCTGGAGCAAGTCCAGAGGAGGGCGACCAAAATGGTGAGAGGCCTGGAAGCCATGAAGCCCTATGAGGATAGACTTAGAGAGCTGGGTATGTTTAGTCTGCAGAAGAGAAGGTTAAGAGGGGACATGACAGCCATGTTTAAATATTTGAAGGGATGCCACATAGAGGAAGGAGGGGACTTGTTTTCTGCTGCTCCAGAGACCAGGACAAGGAGCAATGGATTCAAGCTGCAGGAAAGGAGATCCCACCTGAACCTCAGGAAGAACTTCCTGACAGTCAGGGCTGTCCGGCAGTGGAATCTGCTGCCTCGGAGTGTAGTGGAGTCTCCTTCCTTGGAGGTTTTTAAGCAGAGGCTTGATGGCCATCTGTCGGGATTGATTTGAGGGTGTTCCTGCATGGCAGGGGGTTGGACTGGATGGCCTGTGTGGTCTCTTCCAACTCTGAATTTCTATGATTCTATGATTCTATGATTTCATAGTTCCATGGCCAACACCGTTTACCCCCTCAAATCTAACTTAACCATGAATCATAAGTCTTCATTAAATATTCTCCAATATTTCTTTACATCAGTTCCATCAAATACATTTGTCAGGTTTAACACGTACAATTCAGGTATTTTAGGAAACTGAAATTTCATTAAATCAGATTTTATTATGCACTTCATTCCAAAATTTCTTAGCCTTAGTCCATGTCCACCACATATGATATATTGTACCGACCTCTTTTTGACATTTCCAACACAAAGCAGTGCCTGTGTTGTAAATCTTTTTTAATTTATCTGGTGTCATGTACCCTCTATGGAACATTTTATAGTAGTTTTCTTTCAAATTTTGAGCAACCGTAATTTTTTGTGTCCTTTTTCCAACTCTCTTCCCAAAACTCTAATTGAATTGAATATCCAATGTTTTGAGCTCAGAGAATCATTGCTGACTTAATTGTTTCTTCCTGCCTCTCTTGTTGTAATATTTATTGATATATATGAGAGACTAAAGGAGAAGGATTTTTGAACAGTCATTTAATGATTCCCGTTTTCTCTTTTGGTCCTATTCCTTAAGTCTTTAAGTCCATTTGAAATCTTTCAGTTAACTGCCTGTATGGGAACCAGATTAATGTTATTCCTTCTGATTCCAATTTTTCTCTTGTTT
>CAOLHI010007920.1:0-11940 GCA_948474755.1 Ctenosaura bakeri
GGAAAAGGAGGGAGAGGAGGAAGGAAATGGGGAAGATCATAGACTCATAGAGCAGGAAGTTAATAACCATAAAGTCCAACCCCTGCCATGCAGGAATACATGCTCAAAACATGCCCAGCAAATGGCCATCCAGCCTCTGCTGAAAAACCACCAAAGGACTCCACCACACTTGAAGGCAGCATATTCCACTGTCAAATGGCTCTGACTGTCAGGAAGTTCTTCCTGAGATTTAGGTGGACTCTCTTTTCCTGTAGTTTGAAGCCATTGCTCCATGCCCTGGTCTCTGGAGCAGCACAAAACAAGCTTGTTCCATCTTCAACATGACATCCTTTCAGATATTTAAACAGAGCTATCATGTCTTCTCTTAACCTTCTCTTCTGCATGCTAAACATGAACCAGCTCCCTCAGCCGCTCCTCATAGGACTCCATGGCTTCCAGACCCTTCACCATTTTGGCTGCCCTCCTCTGGACACGCTCAAGCTTGCCAATATTCTTCTTGAATTGTGGTGGCCAGAACTGGACAGAGTATGCCAGGTGGGTCTGACCAAAGAACAAGATGGAGGAGGACGAGAGCAAAAGAAAAAGAAGATAGGAAAGAAGATGGGAGGGAGGAGGAGAAAATGGAAAAGATGGAGAAGAACTAACTGGAAGGAGGAGGAAGATGTGGAAGAAGATGGGGAAGAAGATATGGAGAATGAGGAAAATGATGACAACAATGAAGGATCTAGCTCAAGTTTAAATCTGTTGCAAAAATAAATTTTAAAAGACTGGATTTGGGGATTTTAGGCCACCATGGGCCACCCCCACTCCCCAGCAAGGAAACCTACAATCTCCAATCACAGTCTACAGTGGTGTCTCTACACAACACCTGTGTGGAGGAAGAAGCAAAACACACACACACACAACAGCAGGGTGTGCATATTATGTGTGCACGCTGGGCTGTAATATTCTGAGAAATAACAAATGCCTTTTAAAACGGGCAACCCACAACCCACTCCAAGGCCATGCCCCACTAAACACAACACGAGAAGTTCACATGGAGAGCAATTTGTTGTTAACCATTATGTTGAATTTTGGTATATAGTGCTTGCGCCGATAACGTTGTAGGAGGGCACCCTAGGGGAATGCTCCGTGATTGTGGAGCATTAACAATTTACATTTCATATCCGTTAATGAGCTATTTGAAAGATATTTGACTGCTCGGTGATGGTTTCCCATCCCGTCACGTGGAGGAGGGACCCGCTGCCTTGGGTTCTGACACTTTGCATTGGTGAGAGCTGCAGAAACTCCCGTTGGTTGTTCTGCATATAAATAAGGCAAGTTAAGAGGGTGAGCAGATGGAACTGAAGCACTTAAAACTGGGGTGATGAGGAGTTTTGCACAGAATAGCAAATCACTCTATTGGCCTTTGAAAACAGATGTTTATTGCTGAGTGGATCAAAGAGGTGGCAATTATTGATCGCCTTGGAGCTTTGGGCTGATGAGGAACCTGCTACTAATTTAGAAGAACCCATTAGCAAACAGGCTGCCATAAGTGCTTGTATTTCTTTTTTTCATTCTTTTGCCTTCACAGATTTGAGTCCTTTTGGCAAGAAGAGGAGAAGTTGCACAGCAACCAAAGCGGATGCAAGCTGGAGCCAAGCCATTTTTGTTCTGTTTCCACCATCAAGAGGCGCCTAATCTTTCGAGATGGAATTGGCTGCCATTCCAGGACTCTCTAAGATGTGTGCCTGTGACGCTCTCCCGTCTGATGTTGACCACCTGCTAATGAACCACCAGTAATAATGTACTGATTTATCACCAGTAAATTGACTGATTTATCAGCCACTAAGCTTACCTTGAAGCAGTGGTGTGTATCAGACATACATTACTTCTACAAGCTAAGCTCTCCTGGTGCTTAAATCTTTGAAGCAGGTAGTTTAAAGCATCGCAGCCCTTTAGCCGATGGGTTCCAGCATCCCCTCAAAATTAGATAGTACAATCAAGACCCTAAATGATTAATTTTACCCATTCCAGGGCTAACGTTACATATCTCTACAGCTGGCTATCTGTTCCTGGGGCTGGATGCATCCTTTCTCCTTGGGCAAGACAACTGGAAGATGGATTCCCAGGGTCACAGAAGGCAGAAACAAACAAAGGAAAGTGAACCATGCAGCGCTGACCCATCTTGACACAAGAGTGAGATTCGCTGCCCAGCAGCATGGTCCAAATTAGCAAATCAACATGAGCAAGAAGTTAAGAAATGAACATCCATATTGAGCATCCATTCGGCATCTTTCTGCCCCAAGCCAGTTAAAGGCTGACAGCTTGTGTAAATGGGGAGGTTTTTGCCTGCTGTTGAAAATACGGCAGGCTAGGGGGCTAAGAAAATCTCCCTTGGGAGGGAGTTCCAAAAACCTAGGACCAACCACCAAGAATGCTCTCTTCCATGTTGTAAGGGCTTGGGTCTGTGACTAAGTCCTTGCAGGATTCTGCCTGCAAGGGCCCTGGCCTTAACCCTGTTCTTTGCAGAATCTCACCCAGTACCTCAGATCCAGCTGGCTGCTCAAATGCAGGACAGCTGGGAACAGTCAGGAGCCAAGCTATGTAAGGGCTGGGGTTAGTCTGCAGCTTTTGCCACAGCAACATGATCTTCAGTGATGCTGGTGGCCTCTCCTGCTTCTTCAGTCATCTGGCCCTACCTCTGGCCCTGTGGACTCTTGCTGTGCTTCTACTGTCTTGAACCCTTGCTTGTTACCTTTTGCCTGTCTCTTGGACCTGCCTCTGGTCCTGCTGCCTGGAAGGATCATGTCGGCTTGGACTCTGTGTGCTCTCACCTCCTGCCTGTCTCCTGGATCCTCTTCTAGCCTCTGGCCCCCTGGACTCTTGCTGCTGGGAGGGTTGTGTGATAGATGATGTTGCTGTGACTGAGAAGCAACTGATTGCGCATGGGGCCAAGCCAGTGAGTGGGATAGATGATGCCTCTGAGATCGAGGAGCAACTGAGTGTGCCAAGGACTCAGCCAAGTGAATGAGCAAGTCAACCTGCAAACATCCCCTGCACTGGAAGGTCAAACAGAGACTGAGTTGCCCTGGCCAGCTCATGATGGAGAGGGAACCAGCAGTGATGCACAAGAGTTGCAGCCAGCTGTGGCCATCAGCTCTCAAATCACACAGAAGGCTGAAATGGGCTGCTCAGAGGGAGGCTGCTTGGACTAATGAGCAGCACTTGCTCACATGGGCTATTTAAGTCTGCTGGTGTGGCTGCTCCTTGGTTGCAGCAAATTATTAGCAAGCACTCACGACCTTTGTGTCTCCTGCTCCCTGAAACCCTCCAGATGGACCTCTGCCTCCTGAAGCTTTGGACTGGACCTTGACCTGGCTCGGCTTGTGTTCTCCTGGTGTTTGGTATACAAGTGTTCCTGGCCTCTCTTGTCCCTTGCTGGCTGCAGCCTGGCCAGGAGTGATTCTTGACAGGTTGCTGCCTTGGACTCCTGTTGTGCCCTGATGGTTGGCTCCCTGAGCCAACACCTGTCCCTAGGCCCAGCCCTGGCACCTGTATTGGATGGCTCTTGCCGGCCACGCTTCAGACCCTGATATATCACCAAAACATCTCTGTGAGGGTAGTGGGACTGAGACAAACCCTTCCCCTGAAGATCTTAAAACTCAGGTAGGCTCATAAGGGAAATAGGGTCTTTGAGACAGTCAAGGTATGGAGAGTTTTAAAGGTCATAACTAGCACTTTGAAATGAATGAAGCTGCTTCAGCAGGTGGGTTTGGGATGCAGGCAGAAGAGCAAGCAACAGAAAAGACAAAACAGCGTTACATCTGATATTGAAGAGGCAGTTCGATCCAGCTCCTTTCTTATGACGGAGGGTGGGAAGGAATTAAGATGCACATTTAACAGTTCTCATTAGGTCCAAGCTAATGAGTCATTCCTGCTTCCCATTTTAAATTTATATAATCCAAGGTGTAGGCAGGGAAGCAAGAGAGGCTGCGATACAGCTCTTGCATGCTGATCGAAAGCATTCAAGCCCTCTGATTCATTGCAGCTCCGCAATTCATTTGTCTTACTGAAAAGAAATCAGAAGTTCCAAACTTGTTGAGAGGGGTTTCTTGGGTTGGAAGAAACAAGAAGCAAGCCAGTCGTGCACAGAAATGCAACCAACAGAGCACACGCACAGCTTGGCCCCGTGTCCTTGCAGTGGTTGTAACTCAAGGTGCAGGTGATTGCCTTAGCAACGATCCCAGTCCTAAAGCATTCTGCAAGTTTGGGTCTGTCGTGGATTGGTCTTGCTCCATCTTATGAGGGGGAGAACACTGACCAAAAATACTGTGTCCATGAGACGTACCAGTTCAGGATTCTCCCAGGTCTGCAGATTTCCAGACCAAAAGTTGAGACCTACGGACTGCCCCTGGTGATGTCACCAATTACCAGCCACAGTTGCTTGGGCATGTCACACTCTCTCAGCTCCAGAAAGCCTGGTGATAGGTTTGCCATAAGTTGGAAATGACTTGAAGGCCCACAACAACAGTTAACCACAGCTTGTGCGTGTCTCGCTCTCTCTCTCTCTCACACACACACACACGAACAAAAAACATATTTTCCTGTTTGGAAATGAAGTCAGAAATCCTAGCTGAAGAGCCTGTTCCCAGGAGAAGGTGAAATGAAGGGATCGTTCCTTCTCACTCACTTAGGAAGAAAGAACAAGGGACATTCAATTTAGCCTACTGATGTCAAGGCAGAAGGTGGATGCTGAACAGAGGGTGAGACCTGGCACCATAATTGGCTGGGAAGCTAAGTAATAAATATTTAGACCTCTTGGAAAGTCTTTGCAAGATACAGCAACAAATCAACTAAACCTTGCAAATTAGAGCCAGCTGCTTCTGTAATAATAATAATAATTAATAATAATAATAAATTTATTTATTTATTTGTATCCCGCCTCTCCACATGGATCGAGGCGGTGAACAACATGAAATACATTATACATTACAAATAGCATGTATTTCTATACTGCTTATCAGCTAAGTGCTCTCTAAGCAGTTTACAATGTGTTTTTAGCTAATTGCCCCCAACAAGCTGGGTACTCATTTTGCCGAACTGCAGAAGGATGGAAGGCTGAGTCAACCTGGAGCCCGGCAGGATCGAACTCACAACCTTGTGGCTGCAGTACTGGTATTTAACCACTGCGCCACCAGGGCTCCCTGTATTACAGGGCTTCTGTATTAGGTGAGCTGGAGATTTTCACCCAGCCCTTCTCCTCTTACCTGGAAGTACCCTTGTCCCTTACCTGGAAATGATCCATGAAAAACTATGGATCCAAGCACAGGCCCTGAGATCTAGTAACCCTAGTCTGCATTCCTTTGCAACAGAGCGCTTGCTCCCTTCTTCCAGGAACTCCTCTACTACCCCCAGAAGAAGCATTTTTTTTTTGTTAGGCTGTTCCCAGCAATACAGCCTCCAACCCTTTTATTCCACAATTGAATATCCTTTGTGGGTGAGTGGTAAGAGTGACGGCCAGTCTGTCATTGTGGTTTGAGCACTGGACTCTGGTAACCAGGCTCGAATCCCCACTCAGTCACGGAAACCCACTAGGCGGCCTTGGGCAAGTCACACCGTCTCAGTCTCAGAGGAAGGCTGTGTTTCCCTCTGAACAAATTTGCCAAGAAAGCTCTGTGACAAGCCATTTCTGCACTACACTGTTATAGTGCTATGATTCCACTGTCAACCTCCTTTGGAATTCTGGGTTTGTAGTTTCCTGAAGTCAAAGAGCTCCCTGGCTGAGAATTCTAAAGACCCCTCCCTAAACTGCAAACCCCAGGATTCCACAGGAAGTTGAAAGTGGAATCATAGCACTATAACAGTATAGTGAGGAAATGACCATAGTTTCATCTTAGAGTTGCCTTAAGCTGGGAAGAACGTGAAAGCACACAGCAACAATAATAGCAACGAAAAGGCTTTAAGCATGAGGTTGGAAACCAGCAACCGCAGCAAGAAATATGCATGCATACACACATAACATGCAAACACATATTAGATATAATACATACTACTAAATATACGGATCAAATAGTCTAATATCAAAATAGCCAGAAAAACCACTTTTCTTCTTTTAAGAGCTTAACATTTTATCCCTGTTCCAAAAATAAGCCGTTTCAGTTTACAGTAAGTCAAAATTGAGCAAGAAGTCATAAGTAAGTAGATTCCTCTAAGCCTATCTAACCGCAGTCCCTAAGGAATATGGGCCTTGTGCTTTTCCTGTTATCTTCCTCTCAGTTTTCAGGCCGTTATCTGCAAAGGCAAGCTTTTCTCCCAAAATTGTTCTCCCTCACACCAGGCCTCACACTCCAGCTGGTTTTTCTGCTTCTTTCCTTCTTGGTTTACTCATTCCTCTCTGCTTTGCTTTGCCTCCTGCTTCAATTTTCAATTTTAATTCTAGTTCTGCTTCAGCTCGGCTTCCCCTTCCAGCTTTCTTCCGGCGTTCCTACTCTCCTTGCTAGCTCCTAGGCCTGGCTCCCTTACATACGCAACTTTATTTTCACTTTTTAAAAATTTTCTACACACCCTTGTGTTTGTGAAGAAAGGAAACCTAGGGCCTTTCCACAGCTTACCTTTTTTCAGCACTGGGGTATGGGGATCGCGTGAGCAACCTCCAGTGAGAGGCTCTCACGTCCCCGCTCCTTCCGCTCCACACGAGCTGCCTTCCCCTGAGCAGGTAGAACGAGAGCCCTGCCTCTTCCTTCCGCAGCACAGCCTGGGACTTTCCCAGGCTGTGCTGGGGCAGGAAGAGTGACCACCGCGGCTCCAGAGGCTCCACACGCACGGCAAGTGCGCATGGGGCCCTGGAGCAATGTGCGATCGTGCACCATTTTCAGCTGAAAATGAAAAAGCATGTGAGCGGCACCTGCCCTACCCTTGAGCGTCACACAATTGTGAGTGTGTCATGCAGATCAGTCCTCACAATCATGTGACACTCCAGGCACCTTTTTGCATGGCGAATGCCATGCGAAAAGGGCTTCAGTCACTGAACATTAATGTTGGGTAGCCCTGGTGTCCTTCCTGACAGTCAGAGCCATCCAGCAGTGGAATATGCTGCCTAGGAGTGCAGTGGAGTCTTTTTCTTTGAAGGTTTTTAAGCAGAGGCTGGATGGTCATCTATTGGCAGTGCTTTGATGGGTGTTCCTGCATGGCAGGGGGTTGGACTGGATGGCTTTTGAGGTCTCTTCCAACTTTATGACTCTACCCAGCTGTAACACAGTCTTCCCCTTTTCCTACTGCCTTCTAACTCAACAAGCATTGGTCTCTTCTGATGAGTCAGGACTTCTCATCAAACCTGAACTCTCACTAGAAGCCAGTGTGACTCAACTGAGTCCACCATCCTTTGCACACATCATGGGATGACATGGCTCAATCAAGGAAGTCATGGCTGCCTGAGTTTGCAAGACCTGATCAGGGCTGTTAATGACTGGGGCTGATGAAAGTCTCTCATTCATAGGGTCTCCCATAACTTGAAGCCAACTGTTTAGCAGATAATGACAAATACTATGACTAAGTTATCCAGGTTGGCCAAGCAAGGCTGGCTCCAGGAACTTTTCAATCAGTGAGTCCATTGGGCTTCCAGTGACAAGAGATGGATGCAGGAACACTACTAACTTCTGCCGTTCAGGGACAGTGAAAGCTCCTTTAGCCCACTTACCCAGTTCCCAGAGTTGGAACCCATCAACCCAAAATGCCTGGTTTGGCCAGAATTCAGTTTCAATAGATTGGACTTCATACCACAGGACATGGAGCAATGGCTTCACACTACAGGAAGGGAGATTCCACCTAAATATTAGGAAGAACTTCCTGGTGGCAAGAGCCGTTTGACGGTGGAATGCGCTGCCTCAATGGAGCATGGTGGAGTCTCCTTCTTGGAGGTTTTAAGCAGAGGCTGGATGGCCCATCTGTCAAAGGAAGTGCTTTGATGTGTGTTCCTGCATGGCAGAAAGGGGTTGGACTGAATGGTCCTTGTAGTCTCTTCCAACTCTATAATTCTATGAGCCATCAATGACAGCATCAAGATACCCCTCTAGTACCTGCCTAGCCTCAACTGACTCTGATGACAAGGGAAAGAAAGCTGGGAGGTGCCAGCATATTGATGTCTCCCCGTTCCAAACACCCTGCGAATCTGCAGAATGACATGTTCTGAATTGAATCTTCTACAGCTGCTAAATGGGTTGATGCTGTCTGTTTTTGTGATTATAGAATGAAGTGTTCCAAGCTGCCACTGCATTTGCTAAACTAGTCATTTTTTCCAATTAACAAAATTATATGTTCTGAATCTACTCTCTTGTTGTATTTGTCATCTTTGTTTATTTTGCTCATACTCGGTTTTTAAAATAGGATCTGTGGTTATGCAAGGCCAAGGCAGTAATGTACAATATTTTTATCTGTAAACTAAAAGGGTCAGAACAACTTATTCATCCTAAGACTATTTCACCTGTATCTAAATTAATGGAAGACTTGAGAGAGAAGGATTAATTTAGCTGACAAAAAAATGTGAATTGAAGTCTCCTCTTCTTCCTTTCAGCCAGATCTTTGTTCTGTAGGGCTTAATCTGGACAACAGGCCATCAGCTCATACCATTCTTTTTATTATTATTATTATAAAAGACTACACCTCTCTAATTGAGAACCCCTGAATTTTAAGATCTTCAGTGGAGGGCTTTCTATAATTCCCAGCACCACCACGGACACATCTGATGAGGCCACAAGAAAGAGCCTTCTCAGTGGCTGCTTTTAATAATAATAATAATAAAATTTATTTGTATCCTCCTCTCCACATGGATCGAGGCAGCGAACAACATGAAATACATTACACATTAAAAGACATTAAAAAGACATCCAATGCCCCCAACCCACCTAAACCAACCCCTTAAAATACACAGCAATTTACAATCCATCAATTACTATTAGCAAAGCAGCAAGGCAATAGATTTTTTTACGACAAAGAACAAAGTTCTTGGATAAATGGTGTCTTCAGAAGGTACAGGAGGTGAAGTGCCCCTCATCCTTTGCCACTGGCTAGGGCTGATCAATTGCAACCTTAGCCACACCAATGTCAGTACTTGGGAAAGTTCCTTTTCAAAATCACATCTCCCAGAATCCCCTATCCAGCATTCTGGGTCTTGCAGACCCAGGAAAGAACCTCTTATAAGTTCTGCCCAGTAGCAGTGATGCATTTAAGCCTTTTACTGCAAGTCTCAAGTCCTTGAAGATACTTTCAAGCCAAGTGTCAAGTCCAGGAGCCAACTTTATACCCCAATTTATATTCCAGAATTTCTGGGCAGAGTCAAATAAGGCTAGTTTTAACAATTTAAGCAGAGTCGGTCCTCCAGATTTGTGCTTTTGCCACCTGCAACTTTGGAAGTGGGGAATAGGATCCCTCTTACTCCCCTTCCGAAAGCTGGAGGCTTTTGTGCCAATGGGCATAAAAGAATCTGCAGCTTCGGAAATGGGAACGGGATCCTTCTTACTTCCCATTTCCAAAGCTGGATTTTTCAGAAGTGTGGAATAGGATCCTTCTTACTCCCCATTACTGAGGCTTCAAAAGCTTTAGAAAGAAGGATACTTCCTCCTCAAACCCATTGCCTAACACACTTGTTGTTCCCCTCTGTGGAATGCACACACACTTTGAGCTTGAGACAGATTGCCATGGGACCAGTAGGGAAAAAGAGATGGAAGCATTATTCAAAGTCATAAGATTTCTGGATGAACGTGTTATGTTACTGAACCAAGGGCAGCAAGTCAGTCACTAAAAATGTACAAGTCTCAAGTCAAGTCAGTGTGTCATTTATTCCCAAGTTGAGTCCAAGTCGAGTTACTGAAGCTAATTAAGTCTGACTTGAGTCCAAGGCAGTCATCTCGAGTCTATATCACTGCCCAGTAGCTCTTAATGCTCGTTCTCCCAGATTGACCATACACGATCATTCTCGAAATGAGTCTAAAATAGAAAAATGGAAGAATGCAGCCTATTCTTCTTGTTGGTACATCAGCTTTCAAGGTGTCAGAATCCAAAAAACCCCATCAAAATCCATTAAAAAAAATCAGATCCTCATATTTTAAGGCCCTTTCCACACGCGGAGGAAAAAACAGGAGAAAACACACTAGGACGGACCTTACCTGCATCCGGGTAAGTCCATCGCCGCATGGAGCAGCACGTTTTTGCTGCTCCACACTTGTTGGCATCCCGCGTTGCCCAAAATGGCGGCTGCCAGCTGGCGGAGGCTCTCCACCAACCGGAGAAGCTTGCCAGCCAGAAAGCCCACCCCTGGCAGATCTGCATCCACACCGGGTGCTGCGACGCAGCTGCACGCCCCGTGCCTTTTAAAAACCACATGAAAAGTGTTTTTTAAAAAGCACGCAGCGCTGCCACCTCCAGTTGCCCTAGCGCGGATTGGGATGTGAAATCACACTAAAGTAATCCGCCCCAATCCATTTTACGGTGTAGACGACCTCTGTTGGAGGTCGCGCTACACCGTTTTAATACCCCCGTGTGGAAAGGGCCTTTGTTTGGCTTTTGGAAAGTCAAGAGCAGAACCCAGGTCCGGATTGCAAAGTTATCGTCAAGCCCATACATCCAACTCCCAAACTCTGCACGTTCATTCTCTCTCCGTCTGATTCCCTGCCATTTGGGATTCATTCAGCATGCCGCCGCAAGATATTTATGGCAGCCGGCGGCTTGAGCCGAAGCTGATGCAGAAGCACTAAAGCTCTTTAACGAACTGTGCTCCTTGCAAAGCGAACGTAGGTGATAAATAAAGCTCTAAATGGGAGCTTGCTTGCCATTTCTCAAGACCTGGAGATATATGGTTGGATGGAAATGTTACCGTCACCATCAACCTCCCTGCTCCTCTCCCCCTCCAAGTGCTGGGAATCCAGAATGAATTTCAGAAGACAGAACATGATAAAAGTTCATTAGTGTTTTGGAAAGACTGGTGAAAGGCATATTATGAGAGTTGAAAAGCCAGTAAAGGGTTTTTTATTGTTTAGCTTTTCCCTTATTGCCATTGCACTTCCCTTTTTTAAAAAAACTAACAACTAACAACAAAAAGTTAAAACCCTAAAAATCTATTTATCTAAAATAGGTTTGGGCAAAATAGGGACCCTCTAGCCCATATTTGAGGCCACTGAAGTCCCCTGTCAGTCCACAAAGTCCATATTTTTATAAAAAACATTGGTAAAATCTTCAGATAATTCTAACTTGAAAGCTGTCCAAAGCCATCAGAATGTTCAAAAAGTGCCTCCTGAACTCTGACCAACTGGCAAATACCTTTATTTTCATTATAACCCATCTCAAAATCATGACAGCGGATGATGCAACATAACTTCTAGCTGCCATTTTGAGAGGGACTCAGAAGCCAAAGGGAAGCATTTTGGCCTGCAGAATCATAGAATAGTAGAGTAGGAAGAGACCCCAGGGGCCATCCAGTCCAACTCCCCGTTATGCAGGAACCCATATCAAAGCATTCCCAACAGATGGCCATCCAACCTCTGCTTAAAAACCTCCAAAGAAGATTCCACTGCTGGACAGATCTGACCATCAGGAAGTTCTTCCTGAAGTTCAAATGGAATCTCTTTTCCTCTAGTTTGAATCCATTGCTCCTTGTTCTAGTCTCTGGAGCAGCAGAAAACAAGCTTGTTCCATCTTCAACATGACATCCTTTCAGATATTTAAACATGGCTCTCGTGTCCCCTCTTAACCTTCTCTTCTGCAGACTAAACATATCCAGCTCCGTAAGATGCTCCTCATAGGGCTTCATGGGTTCCATACCCTTCACCATTTTGGTCACTGTCCTCTGGACACATTTCAGCCATCCAGGTAGGGGAATTGGCTGCTGGATACAAATCAGTTACCATGCCTGATCTAAGCGATCACTCCTAAGGTTCCACAGATACAAATGTGGGAAGTCAGTACAAT
>CAOLHI010007922.1:0-11809 GCA_948474755.1 Ctenosaura bakeri
GGTTAGAATCCATATCACGTTGGATGTGTACTTCCATCAGTCATGGACAGCACACATGTGACAACATTTAAGGGCAGGACCAGTCCATACATCTTAGAGATTTCCTGTATATATTAGGTATCCTAAGGTAATAGCTCATGATTCTGTTTTTTGAACACTCCTGATTGTTAGCTTTATCCTAACCGAAGCTGTTCTTTACCTGAATTCTTACACTGTTGAGTTATTTATAGATAAAATGATTTACATGTTTGTGAGCTATTTGCTGTGAGTGCAGCATTACTGAAGAGTTCTCTTTGGGGATTACACTACCTAACCATTTAAGTTTATTTTCCAGTTGTTGGGGTTTTTTCACTTCATGTTTTGATTTCCTAAAGGAAATGACTGATTTTCCTTTTTATCTCTTTCTTTCTCTTTGAGATAAAATGCATACTTTGGGGGCTACATTTCTAACAGAGTAATGTAGTTTATCAGTTTGTACATTTGAACTAAGTCTAGAAGCAGTTTGCAAAGTAGACAAAGAAATTCAACACCCACATACTACCCAAATAGTATGGTAGGGGGTTTGAAGCTACTCTGAGAGTAAAGAGTAGATTAAATTATTTCTATTTGAACAATTCGCTGGCCAATAGAATCTTGGAAACATTCATATTTGCCCTCCTTTCCTCATAGTTCTACCTCATAACCACTATAAAATAAGAGAGACCCACTTATATATCTGATAACAGAGTCTAGGGAAGTTATTTTTTAAGACTACAGCATCCCAAATCGCCCAGACAGCATAGCAATGCTGGTTAGGGATCCAAGAGTTATAGTTGAAAATGGAAGGGTAAAGGTCTACCTGGTAGGATTTGTTGCTCTGTCAAGAATCAAACATGCGAGTGAGTTAATCTGAGTCTGAGTGCTTCCACAGGCTAAAGGCAAGGAATACAGTCAAATCAGGCAAACACTTAGGTTACCCCAAAGCCAGAGTTGGCATTTGGCACATCCTGAACCTGTTAAAAGATGTAGGGTAACCCTTGCTGAATGACATGATTGACAAGTAGGGCTCCAAGTCAACATTTTTATGCTGACCAGGATACCTGTCCGGAAAACAGACCACTTCGAGTGTATCTACCTGAGCCTGAAGGCAAGGGATAGTCTAGGAATTCTGTTAGTGTACCGACCACCCCGCTGCCTAACAGACTCCCTGGCCGAGCTGACAGAGTTGGTGTCGGAGTTGGTGTTGGAATCACCCAGACTTTTGGTTCTGGGCGACTTCAATGTCCCATTTGAGACCAGTTTAACAGGTGCAGCTCGGGAGTTCGTAGCATCCATGACAAACATGGACCTATCCCAATTAGCCTCTGGGCCAACACATTGTGCAGGTCATACCCTTGATGCGGTCTTTAGTACGGAATGGGCACAGCCATGGGTGGAGATAACAAATACTACCACCTTGTCATGGACAGATCATTTCCTGGTCAGGGTTAGACTAATGGTTGCTATCCGCCCCTGCAGGGGTGGTGGACCTATTAGAATGGTCCGCCCTCGAAGGTTAATGGAACCTATTGGATTCCAGAAAGCCCTCGAGGGTCTTATGGTTGGTATCGCCGGTGATCCTGTCGAAGCCCTGGTTAATACCTGGAATTGTGATCTTACCAGGGCTATCGACACGATTGCTCCCAAGCGTCCTTTCCAGCCTGCTGCAAACCGTAATCCTTGGTATACAGTAGAACTTAGGAATATGAAGCAGGCTGGACAACGACTAGAGCGCAATTGGCGGAAATCTCGACTCTTATCTGACAGGACACGCTATAGAGAATTCCTTCATTCCTATGGAGTGGCAATAAATGCAGCGAAGAAGACCTTCTTCTCTGCACGTATTGCGTCTGCGATTTCTCGTCCAGCAGAGCTGTTTAGGGTGGTAAGGGATCTGACTCAGATACCCACTCCCCTGAACTCGTTGTTAGAACCTAATGTAGCTTGCTGTGACACCTTGAATAATCATTTCGCAGATAAAATCTCTCAGATAAGAGCCGATTTGGATGCCGGTGTTATAGCAGAGGTCACAAATGGAGCGTCCAGCAACCCCGTGAACAAGATTATACTGGATCAGTTCCAGTCAGTGAGTACCGAGGACGTAGACAAGCTCCTTGGAAAGGTAAGAAGGACAACTTGCCCTCTTGATCCCTGCCCTTCATGGCTGGTCGTCCAGGGAGGAGTTGCAATTAAGACGTACTTAAGACATATTATTAATGCATCCTTCAGGGAGGGCAATTTTCCAGCTTGTTTAAAAGAAGCGATTATACGGCCGCTTCTAAAAAAGCCCTCCCTAGATCCCCTGGATATGAATAATTACAGACCAGTCTCCCATCTTCCATTTTTAAGCAAGGTGATCGAGAGGGCTGTTGCCCTTCAGCTCCAAGCTGTCTTGGATGAAACAGATTATCTAGATCCATTTCAAACTGGCTTCAGGGCAGGATATGGAGTTGAGACTGCCATGGTCGCCTTAGTGGATGATCTATGCCTAGGTATCGACAGGGGAAGTGTGACCCTGCTGGTACTCCTGGACCTCTCAGCGGCTTTCGATACCATAGACCACGGTATCCTTCTGGAACGCCTGAGAGGGCTGGGGATCGGAGGCACTGCACTTAAGTGGTTCCGGTCCTATCTCTCAGGTAGATACCAGATGGTGATGCTTGGGGACAGTTGCTCCTCGAAAAAGGAGCTTAAATCTGGCGTCCCTCAGGGCGCTGTCCTGTCCCCAATGCTATTTAACATCTACATGAAACCGCTGGGAGAGATCATCAGGAGGCATGGAGCAAGGTGCTATCAGTATGCTGATGACACCCAGATATATCTCTCCATGCCTCGGATAACAGCATCAACTAAGGATGGCATCTCACCTCTAAATGAATGCCTAGAAGCAGTAATGGACTGGATGAGGAAAAACAGACTGAAGCTGAATCCAGATAAGACGGAGGTACTTGCTGTTAGGGGCCCCAGCCCAGGTATAGAGGTTTGTCAACCAGTTCTAGACGGGGTCACACTTCCCCTGAAAGACTGTGTCCGCAGCTTGGGAGTGCTCCTGGACTCGCCGCTTCAGATGACAGCTCAAATTGATGCGGCAGCCAGGAGTGCCTGCTATCAGCTTCGGCTGATACGCCAGCTGCGCCCCTTCCTGGACTTGGAACACCTAAAAACAGTGGTACATGCGCTGGTAACTTCACGGCTTGACTTCTGTAATGCGCTCTACATAGGGCTACCCATGTGCTTAGTCCGGAAACTTCAATTAATTCAGAATATGGCAGCCAGGTTGGTCACCGGAACATCTAAAAGTGACCACATAACACCAATTCTGAAGTCTTTACACTGGCTGCCTATTCGTTTCCGGGCACAGTACAAGGTGTTGGTTTTTACCTTTAAAGCCCTTCATGGCTTGGGCCAGCCTACCTGCGGGATCGCCTTCTCCCATACAATCCGCCCCGCACACTAAGGTCCTCTGGGAGGAATTTACTGCAGCCAATCAGAACTAGGTTGACTGCGGTTACCCAGAGGACCTTTTCTTCTGTCGCTCCCAAGTTATGGAATGGCCTGCCGGAGGAGACCCGGCACATTACCAGTCTTGACTGCTTTAAAAAAGCAGTCAAGACAGTTCTCTTCCGACAGGCCTTCCCAGATTAGTGTTCCACCGCCTCTCATCATTGTCTTCTGTGTTAATCTTGTTTTTAATTTGTTTTAATTAACTAATATGTTTTAGGGGGATAGAAGGGTTGGAGGGTGGGGAGGATAGGGTGCGTTTTAATGTTTTTATATATTTTTAATGCCGCCTCGATCCATTGGGAGAGGCGGGATAGAAATAATAATAATAATAATAATAATAATAATAATAATAATATATTATTATTATTATTATTATTATTATTATTATTATTATTATTATTATTATTATTCTATGAATACATGTTTTAAAAAATGAGATAATGTCTTGGGGTTTCCTTTTTTCTTAACTTCTAGACAAAGCAGGGAAGTCTACCAAATGATTTCTAAATGTTCTCCACTATTTTGTTGTGGTGGTCATTATTCCTGCTGACAAACATATATCACACCCTGCCCAGGAACATTGCTAGATAAACCACAGCACTGTGGAGGTTGCAAAATGGTGTCAATGCCGCCACCACTGTTGACTGTTCTCACTTGTGTTGTGGGGGGGCGGTGACAGAAAGAAGCTGTGCTGCTTTTCTCAAGGCTGTACCCAACCCTCCAAAAGCGGTTGGAGAATTTCTTGTCAAGGTAATGTGAAGTATGCATCTCAGAGCTTGTGTAGAGTGCTGATAACGAAGCAGTGCCCAACTGCAACCAGTTGCTCCAGACAGAGGAAAAAAGCCTTACAGACTCAAAGCAATAAGGCTTAGTGCTGTTCATTCAACAGAGCATATAAGATAAGCATTAGGGCTTCTGGCAGCAAGTCTAGAAACAAAAACATTCAGGCGCAAAAAATAGCAGAACAGACATACAGCATGGCCAGAGGCAGTACAAAAATAGCCAACAGCAGCATGACCAAAGGCAGAATGACCTAAGGCAAAATTAAATTGTCACACCTAAGCCTTTTTAAGAGCTTAACCACACCCCAGTCCATATGGGGTGACCCAATGCACTCACAGCACACAACCTCCTCACGTGGGGGGCTCTCTGGTGAGGTAAGACCTTTCAAGGCAGGCTAGCCAAAACATTCCCTTGCAGCTGTGCCCCCAAGGTCACATCACCTCATCTCTCCATCCACTTAGAGAAACCTTTCCTGATCACACTGCACTCACACTCTGAATGCCCTGACATTTCTCTTTCCTATTGAGAAGTTAAAACAGCCCACTTGTGCATAGCTGGAGAGTGCTGCTGTGCAGCCTGTGAGAGACCATGTCTTCATACCCACCAACTGTCCTGATTTGAAACAGTCCACCTTAATCCTCTGTCATCCCACTTTTTCATTTGCTTATAAAATGTCCCAGTTTCTTTTTCCCCCTCCCAATTTCCGTTTTGTTCTCAGTTTACTTCAGTTGCTGGAAACTGAGTTCAAAGGGCAAAGGTTGTTTGCACTCAATTAACTCAAGGGAGAAGAGAGGAGAGGTGGAATCTTGACCTTCCCAACCTGCTGAGGCAAAACCAAACTGCTGTAGCCTCTCTTAGCTTGTATGTTTTCCATCATCAATAATCAACCATATTCTAATGTGGCTTGGTCACATGTGCTCCAGTTTTGTGAATTCTGGAAGTTTTTTGTCTTGCTCCCAGCTTCTCCCGTTTGGCAGAAGTTTGGCTGTGAGACTAAAATGATGTAAAGATCATGGATGAAGTGCTGCTAAGGTGAAGATATATGCTCCATCAAATATAAATGTGTTTGTCACATGTGTGAGCATGCCAGCAACACATGTTAGACTGGTGTGCTGCCATCACAGGAACAAACCTAGTTCTGTGGTACATTGAGTGGTTTACATGGGAAAGCACTTTTTCCGTGAATACATAGATGGCACGAGATAAGAGTTGTACATTATATGATTTGCAATGGGCCATTGTGTGCAATCAAATTATGACATGACAAACAGGATTTCTATCTAACGGTTCTGAGAGCATGCTATTAAGGTGTGTGAATTTTCATTCTACTTCTTTTAAATGACTCCCCAGTTTCAGACAGTTTGTGAAATGAGAAGTTGCTAATGAATATGCAAGGGATGAAGAAAGCAGCTGCATATCAATTGATAATGTGCAGAATATCCTTTTGTATCTTTCTAATAGCATTAGAACTGAAAGTACAATACATGTGCAGTAATATTATGTTTACAAAATTGTAAGTCTAAACTAATGATATATGTCAGTTATTATTGTTATAAAATTCTACTTTAATTACGTGTTTTATTTCCATAAATGGAAGTCACACCTCTGGCAGCTTCTGTGACATCAGAGCATATTAACCAATGGTTTTTGAATGGAAGATAGCATAATGACAGCTATCAACCAATCTCTGTGTTATCTGAGGTCTTGTTTTCCTTTAGTTATTAAATGTGAGTGTGAGATGGTGAAAGACTGTTTTTGGTACACTGCAAGCTTATTTCTTTGCAGCAAATCTGCAAGTTCAGTTTTAATTTTGAGAGCTTATATTTCTAAAAAAAAATTCCAAATGCTTACATTGTGGGATGCCATGAACTATTGTGGGTTTTTTTGCAATACAGTTTTAAACAAAGCTACTCAGAAGGCAGCCCTATTGAGTATAAGATGATGTGTTCCCAGAGAATTCAGATCTTAGTACATGTATGTAACAAAAAAAACAAAAAACAAAAAAAAACCAATGTGTGTGAATTTATGCATTTTTCCATTTTCTGCAAGGGTATAGTTCTGCACTGTTAACAGCCTCAGTTTTACATTCCACTCCAGCACAATAAATGCAGCTGAATATATTTGACAACCTTGTACTGTTCATCTTCTTAGATATTGAAACTGTGCTTATGAAAGATTTTTTCCCCTTACTTTCCTTAAATGATGTGCTGTGATTCTCATGATGGCTGGATAGGTGATGAATAGGTGGATGATCTTCATGAGTTGGAATTAATTATTATTTCTCCTTTCTTTTCCCATAGGACTATGATGGGCTCTTTCCTGAATTTTTAAGATGGACTTCCTCTTTGAAGAAATTATACAAATTACCCTAAGAAGTGTGTGTATGTTATATAATATGCTTTAACATAGCTTTGATCTCTGTAACCCTCAGAAATAAATAGGTACAGTGCCAAGAGGAAGACATGTCTGTGGTGCTTGTTAGGGCTGCTACTTCCATTTTTTAAATGGCAGACACTTTATGTGTATCTGGTACATGGAATAGAAGTGCAGCAATTTGAATAGATCAGTGCAGATGTCTGGGGATTTTTTGTTTGGTTCATTTTTTTTTAAACGAACTTTCCAAAATTTGCCAATTTCTTCATAAATATTTGTCAGAAATAACTAGAAATTAAAAACATTTGGAAGAGGTAAAAAGTGAAAATTTCTCCATTCCCTAGCAACCATATAGTTACTTCTGAGAGGTCCTATATCAGAAAAAGGGAGCTGTTGGATCCAATCTTTCTTTTCCTTTCATCCTTGCTTGATTCAAACTGGCACACGCTGATTGGTTTTGATTTGGTATAAACTGATCCATCTTGAATTGCCTTATTTGTTCCAGGCTTCTACCCTGCCTTTCCAGGTGAATGTCCTCAAGATAACTTGCAACAATCAACAAAAAGAAGGACAATGAAAGCAACTCCCTCCTTGCAAGACAAGCAAGAACTACAAAACTGCAAGAATTTAAGTAACAGAGCCAGTAGATTAAAAGCAGCAGTGAAACAGTTTGTGATGTTTGTTTTAGCATCTTTGCAAACCACCTTGAGGGAACCTGTTTCAAAAAGATGAGGATAGATAATCTCATAATATTTAAATAATTAAATTTCATTAAAAGGGTGTGAAAATACATAAAATACCATAAAATACTGGATTTATCAGATCATATGATGGAATCTGAACTGGGTCATCTAAATGTATATCTGGTTGGGACAGGGATTCCTCCTGGACAGCTTCATTAACACTGTGATTTATATATATATAAATGTACATACATACACACACACAGATCTATCTATCTATCTATCTATCTATCTATCTATCTATCTATCTATCTATCTATCTGTTTATCTCACAGTGTTAATGAAGCTGTCCAGGAGCCTACATTTCTCCAGGAGGAATCCCTATCTCAACCAGATGTGTGTGTGTGTGTGTGTGTACACATACACACAAAACACTTATAAAGAACCCCATATAGATAATTTTGTATCTCCGTATAAACAGTATCAATCTCCTTTTTTTAATATATGCTGAGCCGAGATAAAAACCACCTATTAAATAACAATCACACCAGAAATATTCTGATTTCTAATACCGCAAGGAGGAGGAGGGGAACAGTCACACCAACAAGATCTCAGTAATGGCAAAGGGGCTAATTTCTCTAGGACTGCATGGAGATTAAACTTCTCAACAGATAGAATCATAGAATCATAGAAATTCAGAGTTGGAAGAGACCACACAGGCCATCCAGTCCAACCCCCTGCCATGCAGGAACACCCTCAAATCAATCCCGACAGATGGCCATCAAGCCTCTGCTTAAAAACCTCCAAGGAAGGAGACTCCACTACACTCCGAGGCAACAGATTCCACTGCCGGACAACCCTGACTGTCAGGAAGTTCTTCCTGAGGTTCAGGTGGAATCTCCTTTCCTGCAGCTTGAATCCATTGCTCCTTGTCCTGGTCTCAGGAGCAGCAGAAAACAAGCCTTCTCCCTCCTCTATGTGGCATCCCTTCAAATATTTAAACATGGCTATCATGTCCCCTCTTAACCTCCTCTTCTGCAGACTAAACATACCCAGCTCTCTAAGTCTATCCTCATAGGGCATGGCTTCCAGGCCTCTCACCATTTTGGTCGCCCTCCTCTGGACTTGCTCCAGTTTGTCAATATCCTTCTTGAATTGGGGTGCCCAGAACTGGACACAGTATTCAAGATGGGGTCTAACCAAAGCAGAGTAGAGTGGTACCAGTACCTCCCTCGATCTAGACATCTAGATGTCTTTAAGATTTCTTTTTCAATTGGCAAACTCAGCCATCTCATTTTAGATTCTAGGATTTTAGCGACATGCACAAACCAAACTAAACAAATAAATTTCAAAACCACAACCAATAACAATTTCAAGTTAGAAAGGAAATGTAGAATATCCTCAGTATCATTTTGATGCCTTTATGGTCTTCTCCTTTCAGTTCTTTGAAATCTTTCTTGTGCTTTGAATGTCAAGGTTTCTTCTTACTCTTAGGCCCTTGCTGAGGACTGGTGTTAGAAATGCCTTCCTTCTTCAAGATTAACTGGGTTCTGTGAAACAGTCCAGATCAGTCACAAGGGAAGATCTTCAGATGAGGCATAAAAAGATATATTATTCCACATAAACAACACTTTGTCTTTTTCTGATATAGGGCCTTTTCACACCACAACACACAATCTTAGTGTTATGATTCTATTTTAACGCCCATAGGCGCATCTCAAAGGAGTATTTTTAGCTTGGAGAGTCACTAAAGCTCTCTGGCTGAGAATTCTGAATATTCTTCCTTGAATTGCATATCCCAGGATTCCAGAGGATGGAAGCATGCCAATTAAAGTGGAATCATAGTGCTATAACTGTTTAGTGTGAAAGGGCCCCTAGACAATGTCCAGTGTCACCAAGCATAAAAAACATGGTCCATCCACTCGTCTGTTTTGATCAAGGGAATTAAAACAAAACACTTTAAAAGATTAAGAAACAGTTTGAAGTTAAGAGAAGATAACTTTCAAATATTTATAATGCAGACTTTCTCTGAGTTCTCTTCCCAAGAAAATATAAAAACATCACAGTCTTCTGATTTCTCATCAAGCCCATTATAATAGACTCATGCTTTTGAGTTCACTGAGAAAAGTCTGACCATAGCATACGTGTTTAGTATGTACTCAATAAGGAAATAAGATAATTAAAACAGTTAGCATATACTTAAGGAACAAAATAAGGTAAAGCAAACAGCAGAGCTTCCACAATGCTGCTATTCACGGTGCCATTCAGTTCTGGAGTTTCAAGCAGGATTGTTTCCCAGTCTTACCTGGATAGCGAACCTGGGACTTTCCACATGCAAAATCATGTGCTCTGAATTGCCATAAAAGAAAATAGAAGATGGCTTACTTTACTGCAAAACAATGGAGAAAATGAATTGCCAGGATTGAGAGCAAATCACCACCTCCTAATTTATATGTACAGATTCAAATGGATAAATACTTAGGCCCTTTTCGCACAGCATTTATCATGTGAAAGGGCCTCCAGAGTGTCATGCAATTGCAAGGAGCATTCCACATGATGTGCTCGCAATCACACGACACTGCCAGGGCCAGCAGGCGCCAAACGTGCAATATATCATTTTTGGCTTTTGGCCAAAAATGATGCACGATCGCGCGCCACTCCATGGCCCCACACACACTTACTGTCCGTGAGGAGCCTCTGGAGCTGCGGTCCTTGCACTTCCTCCCCCAGCGCAGCCTGGGAAATTCCTTGGCTGCACTGCAGAAGGAAGAGATGGAGCTCTCACCCTGCCTGCCAGCCAGCAGGCAGCTGCTGTGGAGCAGGAGCAGCGGGGATGCGAGTGCCTCATGGAAAAGGCTGCTCGCATGATCCCCGCGTGACCGTGCTGGAAGAAGGTAAGCTGCAGAAAGGGCCTCACAAATTATTTCCTGTAACTGTACATTTGCCACTCACATAACTACCTTAGTTGTATATCTAAGTAGCATCTTCTGGTCTGAACCCCTAATCCTGACTTGTTGGTCATCAGTCAGTCATCAACCCCCAACACTTTCGGAAGTTGCTGCCCAGTAAGTCAGGATTGGAAAGACTTTTATGATCCTTACATATTCCCTCTACTATTGAGCATAGGGATTGTGAATATGGATAAGTTAACATAACTCTAAGGGCCTTTCTGCACTAGACTGTTATAGTGCTATTATTCCATTTTTAACAACCTGTGGAATTCTGGGGTTTGTAATTTACTAAGGCCAAAGAGCTCTCTGGGTGAGAATTCTAAAGGCCCCTCCCTAAACTGCAAACCCCAGGATTCCATAGGATTTTGAAAGTGGAGTAATAGCACTATAACAGTCTAGTGCAGAAAGCCCCCAGGTTACACATTTGTTACTGTGATTGTGAATTCTACCCACCACTATCCTCCTCCTCCATAGTGCTGTAACTGTGATCCAGTCATGATAGATAGTAGCAGTAGTGATAGGACTGTGTTCCAGCAGTGATAGGCACTCTGGCAGCAATTATAAATGGACTGGCAAAATCTATGAATAAAGTTGCCATAAGCAGGATCACAGTAGGATAATCACAAAAAGCAACACTGCTTGAAATGTGCCACGTTATCTGACAATCACCTCACTGAGTCATAGATTTTGAGATGAAATCCAATTCTTTGATGGTCCAAAACTCCCAGCTGGTAATGCTTTCTAGATTGTGCAGTCAAGATGACAATGATGATGACAACAACAACAGCAATAACACAACTTTATTATATCTCATCTTTTCAACAAAAGCAGAACTTAAAAGTAGCCACAATACATCCTAACATGGGCCTTTTCCACACGTTACCTGCTCGCGGAGGTGGGGGGTGCCGTTCGCACAACCAGCCTCTTGCGCGAGGCACCCGCATTGCTCCTCCGTTCTCCCACAGCTGGGTTGCCGGTTACGTGGCTGTTGTGTGAATGCCCCTTCCTTCCTTCCGCAGTGCAGCCTGGGAGCTGTAGGCTGTGCTGGGGGAGGAAGCGCAACTGGCCTGACTCGCCCGACGCACCGCACAGCAGGTAAGTGCGCGCGGGCCCCGGGAACATTGCATGACTGTGCACCATTTTCGGCTTAAAGCCGAAAATAAAAAGGTGTGCATCTGCTCTGCGTCCAGCTCTTGAGTGTCGCGTAAATGGGAGTGTGTTGTACGGACCGCCGCTCCCATTAAGCGACGCTCAAGGGGCCATCTCGCAACAGAAACTGCATGCGAAAAGGGCCGTGATGAAGAATGTTGGAAAATACAGCGTTCTCTCTTCCCCACCTCTTTGGCTAGGAATTGGGATCTCAACAGGCAGGCAATCTCAGCTGTCATTCTGTCTCTAAGTATCCTGCCCTCCATTGACTGCTCTCTGACTCTGACTACACACTATATTGAACTAACTGCTGCTTAAGTGTCTACTGCTCTTAACTGTAACTTCTCA
>CAOLHI010007924.1:0-10444 GCA_948474755.1 Ctenosaura bakeri
AGGAAAACAGAAGTGGGGGGGGGGGTAGGGGTTGACACGGTGGAAGATCCCCAGAAACAATGGCAGTGGCACCACAGATAACATCTGTTAGTACTGCACAGAAGGAGGTACCAGAAAGCCCCTTTTGGGCCCTTTTACCATGAAAACCCAAACAAAGAAAAATCCAAAATGAAATAAGAAAAAAATACCAGATGATGAGTTTTTGGTTCAGAAGCCACTAAACCCAGTTACTGGGGAAGAGAAAAAAAATATGAGTAGCACTGTGGCTAAGGATAAAATTTGACCAACCCAAAATAACATTCAGCTTTTGCCTCAAAAGAAAAAAGAAATCCAAATCCGCAGAATATATAATATAGGAACATGGAATGTGACAAGCATAAATCGGGGGCAATTGAAAAAACTAAAAAAAAAATGTATAAACTTTAATAGGGGAAAGGGAAACTAAAGTGGAAAATAAAGGGGCCTTTTGACCAATAAGAAAAACACATTTTACTCAGGTAATAAAAATTTTAAGAAGAAATAGAGGTGGCTTTAAAGGTGAGGAGAGGTGTATCGAAAGCAACCAATGGATAAAAAGGACAGCCCCGGGCCCAAAAATTTACAAAAGACTTCAGGGAAAACCTACCCATATAACATAATCCAAAACACCAAAACAGGATATTTTAAAAACAAAAGGAAACCGGAATACAAAAGAGGAAAACAAAAAGCATAATGAAAATTGTAGGAGAGTTTGTTTTGATCAAGAAATGAAGCAAAACTGGCTGACTAAATTTCTGCAAGCCAACATTTTGTTCACTCCTGTGTTCTTCAGGCAGCCAAAGAGGTGACTGTACACAAGGACACCATCTAAGGGCCCAAAAAGGGGGAAAAAAAATAGATTATGTAGTTGGAACAGAAGATGGAAAAGCTCTACTCTCTTCAAAAAAACAAAAATTGTGGTGGATCATGAATTGCTAATGTAAAAAACAGATTAAAGCAAAAGATGAATGCAAAACCCGGGTTTTGGTCCCAAAAATATAACCAAAAACATCCCCATAAAATTTTAAAAGGTAAGCAAAAACTCTGGAATAAAAGGGATATGTCAAAAGGGGGAAAGCAAAAATACACTATAGCCAAAAAGGAAGACAAGCTTAAATGGTTGTAAGTTGGAAAATCTTCAAGCAGTTAGAGGGCAGATGACAAACAAAAGCAAAATTACCAAAATAGCATCAGAAAATTTTAAGAACTGTTCAACAACTTGTGTGAGGGGACAAAGAGCTACTATAAAAATCAATGCAGAGAAAAAAAGATGGCAATAATAAAGGAAAAAAAAGGAAACTTAAGCCAAAAAGTAGGGATGTCTGCAACCAGCAGGAAAACACATTACATCACCACATACAAATAAAAAATGATGGAAGAAAATACACTGGAAAATGATATAAAAAGGGGTGAAAGGATACAGATTCATTCAAGGAAGAAACCCTTTGAAGATGAATTTACAACTTTAGAAAATGAAGAGGAAGCTGTACTCAGAGTACTTAGAAGAAATAAATCACCAGGACAATGGCTACCAAAAGACAAAAAAACTATCTAGTTCTAACTAAAATATGTCAACAAATATGGAAAACAAAAAACAGGGCCCCTTGGAAACACCTCAATATACATTCCAATCCCCCCAAAAAAAAGGGGAAAAATAGGGATTGCAGTAGCCATGTCACCATTGCATTAATTTCCCATGCAAGCAAAGTCAGCTCAAAATTCTACAGCAAATACATTTACATATACAGAGAAAAAATTCATAGACCCCCAAAACTACTTTTAAAGAAAAGAAGAGACACTAAGGATCTTTAAAGATACAGTCAATAATATAACATACCAAAGAATTTAAAAGAAAGTTAAGATTACAGCGAAGCCATTGCTTTGTATAGATCACAAAAAATTTATGTTTACTTTAAAAGAAATGGCTGTCCCACAAATTTATTATCCTTTTTGTTTAAAATGTGTATTCAGGACAAGAGGCTACCATCAGGCCAGAATATGAAATGACAGAATTTTTTTTTTAATGGGGTCAGGAAAGATGATTTTATCCCCCTATCTGTATGAACATATCATACAAAAAAAGAAAACATTAGACTTAGAGGAAGGGGGATGCTGTAGGAAAAAACACCAAAATTTAAGAGGTGGAAGATACCACATTATTAGCAGAAAAAAGCAAAAACTTTTGGGAAAGATTCTTGAAAAAAAGTTAAGAAAAAAAATGCAAAGGCATGGCTACAGTAAAAATTAGGCAAAAAAAAAGAAAAGGGTAATTTTTTTTAACTTAAAGCAGAAATAAAGACAATGAAATAGTCCCCAAAATTTTCTATAAATTTTGGGTTAGTTATTAATCAGGATGGGGGATGCAGTCAGAAAAGATAGGACTTGGAAGGATAGCTATAAAGGGAACCGGGCAACATCCTTAAGTGTCAAAAATATATCATCGAACATAAAGGAAACCCGTGATGTATTCAAGTCTTTTTAAAATTGAAGTCAAATCTTTACCATCAAGTTTTAAGTCCTTGCAAAAACTTTCAAATCAAAATTAAGTTGGGGGCCCAAATTTATACTAAACCCTTTTTCCCGAATTTCTGGGACAGTCCAATAAAAAAAAGTTTTAAAATTTAAAATAAGTCAGCTCTCCACTTTTGTGATTTTGCCATTTGGGGGGGTTCATAAATGAGGAACAAAACCCTTTTTACTTCCCATTTGCAAAGCTTGTTTTTCTGCTCTTAGGAAAAATCTTAGAAAGCTCCTCCTATATAAACAGGGGCAGGCTGCTGGGCAGCCCCCCAAGTTTTATTTGGTGTTCCCTTTGAGAAAAGTGTCCACACTTTGCACTTGAGACAATTTTTCATGTACCCCGGAAGTTGTAAGGTTTTTTGGATGGAAATTTTTAAGTTACTAGCCAAGGGGACAAGTCAACTTTCTTAAACCCCAAGTCAAGTCCAGTCAGTGTGTAATTTTTGCAGAGTCAAGTCCAAATCAAGTCACTGAAGTGACTTAAAGTCTGACTTGAGTCCAAGTCAATCATCTACATCACTGGGATTGTCTATGCCATCGTATTTCCAATTTCAAGCATGGTTCTTAAAGCTGAACAGTGAAGAAAGCTAATAGAAAGAAAATCTAGCTATTTGAAATATGGTAGCAATACGTAACTGAACGAAGTAACAGGCACAACCACGTATTGCTACCATATTTCAAATGACTAGATTTTCTTTCTATTAGCTTTCTTCACTGTTCAGCTTTAAGAACCATGCTTGAAATTGGAAATACGATGGCATAGACAATCCCAGTGATGTAGATGATTGACTTGGACTCAAGTCAGACTTAAGTCACTTCAGTGACTTGACTTGGACTTGACTCTGCAAAAATTACACACTGACTCGACTTGACTTGAGACTTATGTATTTTTAGTGACTGACTTGCTGCCCTTGGCTCAGTAACTTAACACATTCATCCAGAAACCTTACAACTTACTGGTCACATGACAATCTGTCTCAAGTGCAAAGTGTGGACACATTTCTCAAAGGGAACACCAAATAGACTTGAGGGCTGCCCAGCAGCCTGTCCCTGCTTCATATAGGAGGAGCTTTCTAAGACTTTTCCTAAGAGCAGAAGACAAGCTTTGCAAATGGGAAGTAAGAAGGATCTTGTTCCTCATTTATGAGCTAGCTGCAGATGGCAAAATCACAAAAGTGGAGAGCTGACTCTACTTCAATTATTAAAACTGACTTTATTCGACTGTGCCCAGAAATTCTGGAATACAGGTTGGAGTATAAAGTTGGCTCCCAGACTTGAGACTTGATTTGAAAGTATCTTGCAAGGACTTGAGACTTGATGGTAGAGACTTGACTTCAGACTTGGAGTAAAAGACTTGAATACATCACTGGATAATCCTATGTTCGATGATATATCTTGACACTTAAGGATGTTGTCCGGTTCCTTTATAGCTATCCTTCCAAGTCCTATCTTATTCTGACTGCAGTCTCCATCCTGATTAATAACTAAGCCAATTTATAGAAAATCTTGGACTATTTCATTGTCTTTATCTTCTGCTTTCAAGTTATATAAATTATCTGTTGTCATTATTTTTGTTTTCCTAATGTTCAGCTGTAGCCATGCCTTTGCATTTTCTTAACTTTCTTCAAGAATCATTCCAAGTCTTTGCTGTTTTCTGCTAATAATGTGGTATCATTGCACCTCTTAAATTTTGGTGTTACTTCCTACAGCATCTCCTTCCTCTAAGTCTAATGTTGCTTTATGTATGATATGTTCATACAGATAGGGTGATAAAATGACTCTCTGCCTGACCCCACTGTCAATTGGAAACCATTCTGTCATTTCATATTCTGGCCTGATGGTAGCCTCTTTGTCCTGAATACACATTAATCAAATACAGGATAATCAAATATTGTGGGACAGCCATTTCTTTAAGAGTGATACATAGTTTTTTGTGATCTATACAAGCAATGGCTTCGCTGTAATCTATAACTTTCTTCTTAATTTTTTGGTATGTTATATTATTGACTGTATCTTTGCAATATGATCCTTAGTGTCTCTTCTTTTCTTAAATGTAGTTTGGGTATCTATGATTTCTTGCTTGTATATGTAAATGTATTTGCTGTAGAATTTTGAGCATGACTTTGCTTGCATGGGAAATTAATGCAATGGTGACATGGCTACTGCAATCCCTAGTTTCCCCTTTCTTGGGGATTGGAATGTATATTGAGGTGTTTCCAATGGGCTGTTCTTTTGTTTTCCATATTTGTTGACATATTTTAGTTGACAAATGAGAGTAATTTTGTCTTTTGGTATGCCATCTGCTCCTGGTGATTTATTTCTTCTAAGTACTCTGAGTACAGCTTCCTCTTCACTTTCTAAAGTTGTAGATTCATCTTCAAATGGTTCTTCCTTGAATGAATCTGTCATCCTTTCATCCCTTTTATATCACTTCAGTGTATTTTCTTCCATCATCTTTTTATTTGTATGTGGTGATGTAATGTGTTTTCCTGCTGGTTGCATAGATCCCTACTCTTGGCTTAAGTTTCCTTACAGGTTTCTTCCTTTATTATTGCCATCTTCTATTTCTCTGCATTGATTTTTATAGTAGCTCTTTGTGCCTGCACACAAGTTGTTGAACAGTTGCATTCAGAGTTCTGATGCTATTTTGGTCACATTTTGCTTTTGTTTGTCATCTGTCTCTAACTGCTTGAAGATTTTCAACTTACAACCATTTAAGCTTGTCTTCCTTTTTGGCTATAGTGTATTTTTGCATTCCCCTTTGACAGTATCCCTGGATTTATTCCAGAGTTTTTGCTTACCTTTAAATTCTATGGGGATGTTTTTCAGGTTATATTTTGGCACCAAGACCGGTTTAGCATTCATCTTTAGCTTTAATCTGTTTTTGACATTAGCAATTCATGATCTGCACCACAATCTGCTCCTGGTGTTGTTTTTGAAGAGAGTAGAGCTTTTCCATCTTCTGCTTCCAACTACATAATCTATTTGATTTCTATATTGGCCATTAGATGGTGTCCTTGTGTACAGTCACCTCTTTGGCTGCCTGAAGAACACAGTTGCAGTGAACAAAATGTTGGCTTGGGAGAATTCAGTCAGCCAGTTTCCTGCTTCATTTCTTGATCATAGATCAAACTCTCCTACAATTTTCATTATGCTCTGTTTTCCTCTTTCAATTCCAGTTGCCTATGTTTATCAACATATCCTGTTTTGGTGCTTCTGGATTATGCTTATATCGATAGGTTTTCCCTGAAGTCTTGTTGATATTATTCAGCCTGACTGTGCCTTATATCCATTGGTTGCTTTCGATACACCTCTCCTCACCATTAATGCCACCTCTATTTCTTCTTAGATTTTCATTACCTGAGTAAAATGTGTTGTACTTATGTGGCTCAAAAGGTCCCATTCATGTCCACTTTAGTTTGCTTACCCCAAGTATTACCATGTTTATACATTTTTTTTAGTTTTACAATGCCTAGCTTTCCCAGATTTATGCTTGTCACATTCCATGTTCCTATATTATATATTCTGCGGATTTGGACTTTCTTTTTACTTCTGAGCGTATCAATAGCTGAATGTTATTTTGGCTTGAGTCTAATTTCATCCTTAGCCACAGTGCTACTCATACTTGTTTTTTGCTCTTCCACAGTAACTCGTTGAGTGGCTTCTGAACCAAAGACTCATCATCTGGTATTATTTCTTATTTCATTTTGGATTGTTTCTTTGTAGGGTTTTCACTGGTAAAAGGCATTCAGAAGGGACTTACTGGTACCTCCTTCTGTGCAGTACTAACAGATGTTATCTGTGGTGCCACTGCCATTGTTTCTCAGAGATTTTCCACCAGTGTCAACCCCTACCCCCGCCCCACTTCTGCTGTTGTCCAGTTGCTGTTTAAGCATCCTTTGGTCTGGAGATATCCCTGGCTTTACATCTGTGGCAATGTTTTCTAGTTTTCTTACTCTTAACATTTTGACAGGAGCAACAAATTAAATTGATGTGGTGTGTGATTAACTAGGATCAGAAACATTGGTTTAATCTCCTGGCAGTGAGGCATCATATCAGGTTGTGATCTATAGCACTTAACCAGAAAGTTACAGCCAACAAAGAAATTGTGGCCTTTGATGAAAAGTTGGACCATGATCTACAAAGTATCCAATATAAAAAGAGAGAGAGAGAAACACAGATTGAGTCAGTGAGAGAGAAAGAATGAGAGACAAAGGAAAAAGGAAAGGAAACAAAGGAAAAGGGCAGTAGGGAGGGGAGTCTAATCCCTCAACAGTCATATAAGTCATACTACAGATATCTTCATAACCATCCATGAATTTGTGGCCTAAATACTCCTCTGCCTCTTGCTAAGCTAGCTTTTCTCACACATTTTTACCTTGGATGAATCTTTGAAATAATTTTTAGGTCTCAGGGAACCCCTGTATAAAAATTATTGTGTCTACAGCTTTTAATTTTTTTTCCAGTCACAAATGCTCTCTCTCAGAGAACCCCTAGTATCCTCTTGTAGAACTCTGAACTTTCAGGAAACCCTTGTTGAGAAACTGTGCACTCAATGGTTCTCCACTTGTTCTACCCATCTTCTTTGGGAGGAAGGTTGACTTGCTTGCCACCATTGATTATCTCTTTATCTCAGGAGATTACTTTGGTTTGCTTTGAGTGACTGGTTTTTTCAAAATTGTGCATTTTCTTTGTGCCAGCTCTTGATACCCAAGCGATTTACCAAGTGCATGGGGGTGATGGAAGGTGCCTTGGGTAAGAGAGGAATAATAATCTGTGTGCACATAGCTGAGTGGCTCTTAAGTATTATCAGAAATATTCTTTCAGCATCAGATTGTACTTACCCCTTTTAGCTGTTTGACTTAGGAAGCTCAGTTTATTGGGGCAAAGGATCAATTATATCTTAGCCAAGCTTGCATTTCCAGAAGACAGTTAAGTGTTTAAAAAAAAATAACCCCCTTTTTTTTTAAAAAAAAAATTTTTTGGGGGGTTTCCCGGAAAAAAAAGGGGGAAAAAAAACCCCCCTTTTTTAAATTTTTGGGGGCCCCCAAAAAAAATTTAAATTTTAAAACCCCCCCCCCCCAAAACCCCCCTTTTTTAAAATTTTTTTCCCCCCCTTTTTTAAAAAAAAAGGGGGGGGGAAAATTTTAAATTTTTTTTAAAAAAAACCCCCAAAAAAAAGGGGGGTTGTTTTTTGGAAAGAAAAGGTTTCCCTTTTAAAAAAAAATTTTTTTTTTTTTTGGGTTTTAAAAAAGGAAAGGGCCTTTTTTTAAAAATTTTAAAAAAAATTTTTTTAAAAAAAAAGGGGGGAAAAATTTCCCCGGGAAAGGGTGGGGGAAAGGGGGGGGAAAAAAAAAAAAAAAGGGGGGGGGGTTTTTTAAAATTTTTTGGGGGTTTTTCAATTTTTTTTTTTTTCCCCCAAATTTTTCCCCCCTTTTAATTTTTAAAATTTTTTTTCCCCCCTTTTTTTTTTTTTAAATTTTGGGGTTTTTTTTTTAAAAAAGTGGCTTTTTTTTTTTAAAAAAAACCCGGGGGTTTTAAAAAAAAAAAAAAAACCCCCCCCAAAATTTTTTTCCCGGGGGAAAAAAAAACCCCCTTTTTTTTTTTTTCCCCCCTTTTTTTTTTTTCCCAAAAAAAAAAAAAAGGGGGGTTTTTTTTTTTTTTGAAATTTTTTTGGGGGGCCCCAAATTTTTAAAAAAGGGGGGGGGGTTGGGAAAGGGGGAAAAAATTTTTTTTGGGGAAAAATTTTTTTTTTAAAAAAAAAAATTTTTAAAAATTTTTAAAATTTTTGGGGAAATTTTTTTTTTCCCTTTGGGGTTTTCCCCCCCGGGGGAAAAAAATTTAAAAAAAAAAATTTTTTTAAAAATTTTTTTTTTCTCCCTTTTTTTAATTTAAACCCCCAAAAAAAAACTTTTTAAAAAAAAAAAAAATTTTTTTTTTAAAAGGGAAAAAAAAGGGGAAAAAAAAGGGGTTTTTAAAATTTTCCCCCCCTTTTAAAGGGGTTTTTAAAAATTTTGGGGTTTTCCCCCCCCGGCCCTTTTTTTTAAAACCCCCCAAACCCCAAAATTTCCCTTTTGAAAGGGGAAAAAAAATTTTTTTTTTTTTTTTAAATTTTTGAAGGCAGGGAAAAAACCCCCAAAAAATTTTTTTTTTAACCGTTTGGGGGAAAAAAAAATTTTGGGGGGGGGAAAAAAAAAAAAAATTTTAAAAATTTTTTTTTAAAACCCTTTTCCCGGGTTTTTTTTAAAAAAATTTTTTTAAATTTTTTTTTTTTTTGAAAAAAAAAGGGGGGTTTTTTCCCCCTTTTTAAAAAAAAGGAAAAAAGGGGGTTTTTTTGTTTTAAAAAAAAAAAATTTTTTGGGGAAAAAAAATTTAAAAAATTTTTTTTTTTTTTCTAAAAAAAAAAAAAAAAAAAAATTTTAAAAATTTCCCAAAAAAAAGGGGTTTTTTTAAAAAAACCCCCCCCTTTTTTTTTTTTTTGGGTTTTAAAAAAAAGTTAACCTTTTTTAAAAGGGGAAAAAAAAAAAATTTTTTTCCTTTTTTTTTGGTTTTAAAATTTTTTTGAAATTTAATTCCAAAAAAAAAAAATTTTTTTTTTTTAATTTTTTTTTAAATTTTTTGGGGGAAATTTTGTTTTAAAAAAAACCTTTTAAAATTTTGGGGGGGGGTTTTTTTTGGGGGGGTTTTTTTGGGGGGATTTGGGGATTTTTTTTAAAGTTTTTTTAAAATTTTTTTTTTTTTTTTTTTAAATTTTTAAAAAAAAATTTTGGGGGAAAAAAAAAAAAAAAACTTTTAAAAATTTTTCCCCAAAAAAACCAAAAAAAATTAGTTTTTTTTTTTGGGGGGGAAAAAAAACCTTTAAAAAAAAAACCCTTTAAAAAATTTAAAAAATTCCCTTTTTTTTAAATTTAAAAAAAATTTTTTTTTTTTTTTTTTTTTTTTTTCCCCCAAAAATTTTTTTTTAAAAAAAAATTTTTTTCCTTTTAAGGTTTTTTTTTATTTTTTTTTTTTTCCTTTAAAAAAAAATTTTTTTTTTAAAAAAAATTTAAAAAATAAAAAAAAAAAATTGTAATGAAATTTTTTTTAAAAAAAACCCCAAAATTTTTAAAAAAAAAACCAAAAAAACCCCCCCCAAAAAAAAAACCCCCAAACCCCAAAAATTTTTTAAAAAAAAATTTTTTAAAAAAAAAAATTTTTTGAAAAAAAAAAGGGGGAAAATTTTTAAAAGGGGAAAAAAAAAAAACCCAAAAAAATTGGAAAAAAAAAAAACCGGAAAAACTTTTTTTAAAAAAAAACCCCCTTTTTTTTTTTCCCCCCCTTTTTTAAAATTTTTTTTGTTTGGGTTTTGGGGGAAATTTTTTTGGGGGGGGGGTGGGGGAAAAACCCCTTTTTCCCCCAGTTTTGGGGCCCCAAAAATTTTTTTTGGGGAAAAATTTTTTTTTTTTTTAAAAAAATTTAAAAAAAAAAAAAAAAAAAACCCCCCCCAAAAAAACCCAAATTTAAAGGGGTTTTTTTGGGGGAAAAAACTTTTTTTTTTTTAAAAAAAAAATTTTTTTTTAAAAATTTTTTTTTTTTTAAAAAAAGGGAAAAAAAAATTTTTGGGGGGGGGGGAAAAAAAAAAAAGGAAAAAAAATTTTAAAAAAAGGGTTTTTTTAAATTTTTTTTTTTTTTCCCCCGGGGGGGGGAAAAATTTTTTTTAAAAATTTTTTTTTTTTTGGGGGGTTTTTTCCCCCCCCCCCCGGGAAAAAAGGGGGGGGAAAAAAAAAAATTTTAAGGGTTTTTTTCCCCCAAAAAAATTTTGGGAAAAAAATTTGGGGGTTAAAAGGGCCCCCCTTTTTTTCCCCCCCCCAAAAAAAAAAAAAATTTTTAATTTTTAAAAACCCTTTTTAAAAATTGGGGGGGTTTT
>CAOLHI010007926.1:0-11172 GCA_948474755.1 Ctenosaura bakeri
ATTGTTTTAAAAACAGATTTTGCTCCTGCAGGGGAAATCTGCTTCAAAATAAGAGCATTTCCTTTGTTTTTTAAAATGGCTGTCATTAACTGCTGTCAAGCTGACTTTGACTTATGGCAGCCCTATAATAAGAGGTCTCCAAGCCACTTACCATCAACAGCCCTGCTCAAATCTTGCAGACCGGCCACAGATTCCCTGATTGAACCCCTTTCCCCTCATAATGTGGTTATCCTCTTTTTTCCCACTGCCTTCTACCTTCCCAAAAATTACTGGGCTTTTCTAGTGATATTTTAAAGTGGGGAGTACTTCAAACAGGGGGGGGGGATCCCCACTTTGGTTTCCACTTAATTTCAGTGGTTATAACATACCACTTTTTTGCCACCCCCCAGGTGGGACAGGGAAAAAATTTTTCCCCCAAATTTCAAAATTTTTGATCCCGCCTTAATCATTGTCAGAAGTCCTTCTTTGAGTACTTCCTCAATCCGAGATTCAGAGGATGGCCATTTTGAAAAGGGGGTTCCGGGGTGGCTTAAGTTGTTTTTCTTTTTTTCCTATGCATTTTGAACATTTCAAAAATTTTCCAAAAAACTTTAGGTCGAGGGACCCACCCCGTTAGATTCAGCCTTGTGTAGTGGTTTAGCAATGGACTACAGCCCAGATCAGGGGTAAATTCCATGCCCCAGCCAAAAAACCCACTGGGTGGGTTTGGGGATGTCACACATTTCAGCCCCAGAAAAAACCAAATCCAAATTTTTTAGGGGTTTCCACAAGTCAGAAAGAACTTGAGGGTACATCACAACACAACTTTAACCTGTTAATGGTTTTTTTTTTTTGTGTTTTCTTCCCCAAATTTTTCTGTGCTCTGTTGGTTTTGTAACTGTAGGGGTTTTATTTTCATACTCTGCTGGATTTCCAGTGATTTATTGTAGCTTCTTCTGTCTCCTCATTATGTTTTAAATTGTTCTACAGTGCCTAGAGGGGCTAGTTGGAGAGGTGTTTAAAAAAAAAACCTTTTCCCCCAAGCCAAACAAAAAAAGCCAACCGTCTATCAACTCTTGGACTACAATACATCCCCATAAAAGGGATGGAGAAAAAACCTGTAAATACAAAGGGTAAAAGAATCTTCCTTTAATAATAATCCTTTTATTTTTAAAAAAAACCCAATTTTTTCCCCAAAAAAGGAAACAAATGGTTTGGATTAAAAAAGGGTTTGTCATTTTGGATTAAGAGGGAGCAAATCACTACTCCTTCAATGATTTCCCCCCTAGATACTATGAACTTTTATTTTTCTTTCCTCCCCCCTCTCCTCTCTTTAGATTTTAATTGCTTTTGAAAAGACACAAAAAAGGAAAAAGAAAAAAGGGGAAAAATAAAAAGCAAAAAGGAACAATACAAATTGACAAAGGCATTAATTAGGATCAAAAAATCATGAAGTTTGCCTCCCCCCAAAAAAAAGTATCTAAACAGAAATGAGGACAAATTTTCCAGATCTAGACAGACCAGTAAGACATTTAAATGAAAGTTGTTTATCCCTCCAACCTAGAAATTTTAAAACCTTTTTATAAGTTTTTCCAGGAAAGCTTTGGTTTATCTTAAAAGTAGAAAATTTATGAGCCCAAATTTTGAAGAATAGTTACCGGGTTAAAAGGACAATGCGGGACCCTAAACGCCCAATTTTGACTAGTATAAGGTAACAAGAGTACCTCCCACCAACCCACTTTTCCCACTTTATCACACTTTCAGCCACTAAACATTAGGAGAAATTTACATGTTTTCCCATACCCTTTAACATTTAAGGGCAACATGTGGGGCTAAGCAACATCAGAGGGTGGTCAAGGGGGGCAAAGTTTTTAAATTTGAGGAAAAAACAAACAAGCTAGAGGGGGGTTTCCCATATTTTTTCCCTTTTGGGGAAGGGGAAACCCCCCCCCCTGCTCTCCTCTCCCCTCTGCTGATTGATAAGCCATTGCAATTTGAGCCCCAATTTTCCAAAAACTGAAACCTGGGCATAAAGCAGGAATGTAGGAGGTGGAGAGAAAACTGGGACATTTTAAAAAAAGCAGAGGACGGGGGGATACAGAAATTAATTTGGGACAGTCCTGACCAAACCCACAAGGGTTTGGGTGATTTTTGTCTTCTATGGGGCTTCATTTTGGGAGGTCTTGCCTTGCATACTTTTCTTTGATTAAATCCAGGATCTACCAGAGATGGGCCCGCCAGCCAGAATCTGGATAAATTCAACAACCATCCCTCATTACATTTAGGCTCCCGGCCCCGGGGAAAGCTTGAAAAATTTTTTTTTTAGAACTACAACTCCCACAGTTCCCAGCCCAATTACAGTTTTTTAAAAAAAAAATTTTTCCAATTCTGAGCAAAAAAAAAGGAATTTCAATCTTTTTCTTTCACCTTTGTATTCCGCCACTTTCCAAAAAGATGGAAATAATATATAAAGGGTATATATGGTAAATCTATAATATCTAAATCAACAAGGCTTGCTTCTCCCTTTGGGGTATGGCAGTCCCCCAATTTTGCCCCCTTTTTTCCACAAAGCTCTGCCTCCCCTTTACCTTATAACACTACCTTTGTGTAAAAAGGTGGGAAACCTTTTTAATAGTAAATTTTGAACCCCTTTAGAGTTCTATGGTAGCATGTTTTCTGGGGAAATTTTTAAATACTGTACATCAATTAATTTTAAGTACTGTACATCAATAAAAAAACTGAGCCAGTATTTATAAAAATAAACTGTAATATTTATTAAGATAACAAACAGAACAAAGTACTGAAGTTCATGTGTAGGCCAAAATTAATACAGTTCTTCAGAGTCCCTTTTAATCAGTTTCCTTATATCTTTAACCTCTCATAAAAATACAAGTATCATAAATAGCCCTTTGGCTACACTCTCCCCAAAAAGTCAACCCCCTCAGCTCACACTTTCTGACTAGATCCTAAAAAATTTTTAATTACTCTTCTGCCTTTTCTTAGGCTTCCCCAGGTTAACCCCTCCCCAAAAACACCCTTCCTGGCTGACTGAAGACTTTCTCCAGAGCTCTTTTGGGGAAATTTTACACTAAAAGGACTGCCCAAAAGACAATCATTTTTGCCTTTGAATATTTTTTTCCCACCCACCAGCCCTTCCCGGGAAACACTGGGTGAATTTTTTTCTCCTGGGAGTTTTTTTTGGTTGCCTGGCAACCGTTTCTAGGCTGCTCTGGCAATCGGGAAACCACACTGCCAGAATTTAGTCACAATATAGGCCCTTTTAAGGCGGGCAAAAAAAGGGGGGAAACCCCCGTGAAATGGAGCTTCCCTTTAAACCTGGTAAGCCCTTTCCGCTCCCACTCCGGCGCCCCCTGGGGGGCCCCAAAATGGTGGCTTATGACGGGCGGAGGCTTTCCACCAACCAAAAACCTCACCAGCGGGGAAAGCCCGCCCCTGGGGAATTGGGGCCACCCCCCTTTGCGCACGCCTGCAAATCCACACCGGGTGCTGCGAAAAGGGCTGTGGGGTGCAGATCGTGTTTTTAAAAAAATCTTTGAAAGTGGTTTTCAAAAACCCCGGCGGCGCCACTTCCGGGCGCCTAGCGGGTTTGGGGGTGTGGAACTACAAAAAAGTAGTCCCCCCCCCAATCCACTTTACAGTGTAGACGACCTACTTTCAGAGGTCGTCTTTTTAAACCCCCCCATGGGGAAAAGGGGCCCTTTAAAGATCAAAATGGTATCTACTTAATAATATTAAAAAGGAATTTTCCCCCAAAAAAACAATTTTTAAAAACCAATGAAAAGGGGAAACCCCATCCAAAGCTTTTCCCCCATCAAATTTTTTCCTTCTTGGGCAAAAATTTTTTTAAAATGTCTTTACCCCAAAGCTTATTTTCCTTTAAAACTTACCAATAATGGGGAAAGAGAAGATATTTAAAGGAAGGGGAAAAAGGGCCCCCTACAGAAATTTATTTGCCAAGGGAAAAAACCAAGAATTAGATTTAAAACACTCAAAGATGAAAAAGAGAAAAAATTTACTTACCATCATTAAAAATCTATTACCACAGATGTTGTTTAGTTTGGGATCAAAGAGGGTTTTAATTAGAAAACACAACCACTAGAGAGATAAAGAAACAAACAAAGATTTGGATGGCATGGATATCTATGTTATGATAACTTACCGTGAATAAAGAGTTTAAAAACCTTTGCTTCCGAAAAACATTGTTGAAGGTTTGGTTACAAATAAAGAAAAATTTTTATACAAAAATTTCCCGTATGGACCTCACCACAAGAAGTTATAAAAATTTCCCCAACAAAACAAAATTTCTAACATATAAAAAGTTATTGAAAGGGAGGGGAAAAACCAAGAATGTGTACAAAAAAAATTTAAGGGGGTGAAGGGCATGAAATAAAATTTGGGTTTTCCCTGGGGACGACTCAAAAAAGATTTAGAATGGGCCAAAAGCTATACGGATTTGAGAGAAAAAAAAATGAATTAGATGTACTGATAAAGATAACTGAAAGAAAAGAATTTCCAAATTTTATAAAATTCTGAAAAAAGAAATGGAATCAGAAAGTAAAATCAAGGTTAGATGGGGGCAGAAATTTTGGGAAAATTCAGTTGAATTAGAAAATTTTGGGGGAAAATGGGAAAAAAGATATAAAATTTAAAACCAAACTTAAATTTAAGAGAAAACTTGTATAAAATGTTTTACAGATGGTACATGACCCCAAAAAGATTACAAAATATAATGAAAAAGGGGAACCCAAATTGTTGGAAGTGTGATAAAAAGGGGGTTTTTTTCCATATGTGGTGGACATGTAAAAGAAAAAAAAAATTTTGGAAAGGGGGGGACATATGAAACCCCAAAGAATTTGTAAGCTGAATGTTGAAAAATAAAACCCAGTTTTTTTGTTAAATATATAGGGCAAAAAAGGGAAATAAGAAGTCATCAAAAAGATATTATTATATTTAATAACTGCACAAGGTTGACTTTGGGCCAGCAGGGAAAAGAAAAGAAAAATTTTATATAAAAAATGGAATTTAAAAAGTTTGGATATGATAGAGAGGGAAAAAATTAGCATTTTCTTTGAAGAATAAATCTATCCAGAACTTTGAGCAAGAACAAAAAAGAGTTTTGGGACTGGGTAAGGATATAAATGTATAAGAAATCAAAAAAAGAAATAATGTAACTTTTCTTCTTTTGTAAGATGGAAATTATGTTTGTAATGGAAGGGAAATAAGCAATTTCAACTGGAAGATTTTTAAACATGGAAATGGATGGGGGGGAGAGACAAACTTTTAATAGAAATTATACAAAAAAAAACAAAGCTTTTCCTCTCATCTTTCCCAAAATCACCTTTTAAACTTTACCCACCCCCATTTTACAATTCCTTTTCATCAAACACAATTCTCCAAAAGAAAAAAAAGGGAAAAACCCAAACCTTATTATAAAGTCTGAGTTTTACATTTTTTTTCTGAATGCTAACAATACATTCTACCATTGTTTTATTGCAGAATTTTATCAGAATTAGGAAAATCATTCTTTTTAAAAATGATGTCCTTGTGACGAACACTTCAGGAAAACCCACTTTGAAATAATACAGGCAGCCCCTGTGGCTGCTGCGGGGATTCCTTGCACTTGAGGATATATTTGTCTGTGCAGAAACACATGTAGTTTTTCTGCACAGAAAAAATGCTTTATGCACAGAAAAAAAAACCACACAAATTTCTCCTCAGAAAAATGGGAAAAAACCCTGTGTATTCCCTTCCTTGGGGGATGTGTTCCTCAACATATATGAACAAAAATCTCTCACTTCTGGGCTAGAGGGAGCAATATTCTAGGCAATATCATGATTTTCTTGTAATTATTACTTTTGGGGACATTTTTTCCATTCACTGCTGTCTGTAATGTCCCACTTTTCTAGAAGATGCTGCTGCCTTTTCATGGGGGGAAGAAATGGAGTTCAGCTTATGAAAGGGAAAACATGTGGCTGGTGATGTCCCATTATAACTCAGGGAAATTAAAGCCGGGAGGGTGGTGTACAAATTAAGGCACTGGAAATACAAAAGCCATAACAGAACCATTTCTTGGCCCCCCTTTTAAATTCCATGCATTTTCTTTTAACCGGGGCCAAGACAGTTTTTCCCGGGACCCCCAAACAACCCTGAAAGGCTGTATGAAATGAATGCGTCTTCTTTACCCGTTTTCCCTACTGGAAACCCCCAACTGCTCTGAAACTATAACAAGAAACAAATTTTATTCCATCACCCGGAAGTTGCTGGAAAAATGCTTACTTGGGTTATTTTAACCATGCATTTCTGTAAATTTCCCTTTTTTTAAAAAAACCAAGAGGTTTATATTCCTAACAGCTTCTATTTGCTTTCACTGCTCCAAGTTCAAAAATGGAAAACCAAGGGGAAAGGGGAAAATGCCCAGGCTATCAACTGTAATTTTTAACTCCATTATTGTCAACCAGCTCTACCCATTAAATATCTTATTTTTGCATTTTTAGACAACCAGATTTTTTTTGGGGAGCATGTTGCACATTAAAGAAGCTGAAGTATGAATAGTGGGAAAACCCTGACTAAAAATACACATAACAAAAGGAAGGTGAAATTTTCCCAAAAAAATAAAAATAATCCACATATAAAACCAAGGCCAAAAATTAAACTGCCTTTTTTTTCCTCTCCTTTTCCTTTTTCCCGGTTCTTAAAAAGCCTGGGGGAGTAGAAAGGTTTTACTTGGGACCCCAAAAAACCGGGGGTCAGTGCCAGTTGGTCTTTCCCCATTCCAGAGATTGGGTGTTATCACTGATCAGACCCTGTCCCCTTAGGGAAAAATATACCTTCCCCATTTTGGGGGGAACCACCGGAAGGGGCACTAGATGACCACCTGAGGGGGAAATTTAAAATAATTTCCAAGAAGAAGGGGCTGTTTTCAGCTAATTTGGCCATACATTTAGGATCTTTAAAGGTTAAAACCAGCCAAACTCCAGGGTAAAAAGTAAAATCTTTTCTCATCATGGAGATCATCTGAATGTTATATGGCTTAATTAGGTAGAATAGAATTTTGACAACAAACAGAAGAGTGTTTTCCAAAAACAAAAACTAAAGTCTGTTAATATGAACACAGACATGAAATCTGCACATGTACCTCAACAACTGGAGGAAAAAGGGGAAGGTATTGTTCCAAAGTAAGATATAAATTTGCCTAGGAAAATATTTTCATTTTTGCTGCTTTGTTGTACCAATTATTAAAAATAAAATCACCAAAATGAAACACTCAGCAGAAGTAGTGAGACTGACATGCATAATTTATACAGAAAGCATAACCATGCTCCCTTAAATTGCTTTGAATTAATTGGGACTTATTTCCAATATGCGAAGGACTGCTGCTTAGACCATAAAATGACTTTCAGTGCATAATCTGAAACTCATTGGGGGTTATTTTAAAAAGGAAACTTCCCATAAAGTAAAAGGGGAACCGCCCTTGGCCATAAAACAAACCACTGTCCTTCAAAACAAATCCATCCTGAGATAGTAATTTTTTGATCCAAACAAAAAGTATAAAAAAGTATCACACCAACTTTTCCCAAACTTTGCATCCCTCTTTATTGAGGGCCAAAAAAATGAATTTTTGGGGCAAGGAAACAAAAATTTTAAAAAAAAGTTTGGAAAAAAATTGACCCCAGTGGTTTGTGTTGCCCGGTGGGCCAAAACCCACAAACTTTTTGCCTTTTGGGGAAAAGTTTGTAAAAAGGAAGGTTCCTTGTTTTAAAAAAGGTTGGGGGAAAAATAAAACCCCCCTCCTTTCCCTTGGCTCCCCGCCAAGGGAAAAAAAAGGGGGGTAACTTCAGGTGGAGAAGCCAAAATACCTCTCATTTACTGCCTTTGTCCTCGCTGAGCCACGGAAGAGGGGGGTATTTTTCACCTAAACAGACTTCCTACAACATCCAAAGCAAAGTGTAGCTGCCCCCCAGCAACACAACACTGTCATTTTCTCCCCTTTGTTGCTTTTTGCCATCACTGCCTGATAAAGAGGGATGCAAAGCTTGGAAAGTTGGTGTGATACATTTTATACTTTTTGTTTGGATCCCAAAAAAATACTATCTCAGGATGGATTTGTTTTGAAGGACAGTGGTTTGTTTTATGGCCAACGCGGCTGTCCCTGTTATCTTTATGGGAAGTTTCCATTTCCAAATAACCCCCAATGAGTTTCAGATTCATGCACTGAAAGTCATCTTATGGTCTAAGCAGCAGTCCTTCGCATATTAGGAAATAAGTCCCAATTAATTCAAAGCAATTTAAGGGAGCATGGTTATGCTTTCTGCTATAAATTATGACATGTCAGTCTCAGCTACTTCTGCTGAGTGTTTCACTTTGGTGATTTTAGTTTTAAAAATTTGGGTTTCAACAAAGCAGTCAAAAATGAAAATATGTTTCCTAGCTAATTCATATCTTACTTTGGAACAGATGATTCCTTCCCTTTTACCTCCAGTTGTTGAGGTACATGTGCAGATTTCATGTCTGTGTTCATATTAACAGACTTGAGATTTGTCTGTTGGAAAACACTCTTCTGTTTGTTGTCAAAATTCTATTCTACCTAATTAAGCCATATAACATTCAGATGATCTCCATGATGAGAGAAAGATTTTGACTGTTTTCCCCTGGAGCATTCATAGTGCTGGTTTTAACCTTTAAAGATCCTCACAGTGTATGGCCAAATTAGCTGAAAACGAGCTCCTTCTTCTTGGTAATCTACTTATTGGGTCCCCTCAGGTGGTCATCTAGTGCCTTCTTCCAAGTGTCCCTCCCAGATGAGGAGAGGTATATGTTCCCTCAAGAGACAGGGTCTGATCAGTGATAACACCCAATCTCTGGAATGCTGTTTCCAAAGAGGCTCAACTGGCACTGACCTCAGGATCTTTGTGGTCCCAAAAGAAATACCTTTCTACTCTCCCAGGCAAAGAACCAGGAAAGGAAAGGAGAGGAGAGGAAAGGAAAGGGCAGACTTTCATTATGCTTCTGATGTCACTCTGGTTTTATATGCTGGATTATTTTTACCTTTTTGGTAGTTTCACCTTGCTTTTGTTATGTGCTTTTTTTAGTCATGGTTTCACTATTCATACTTCAGCTTTTTTAAATGTGCAACATGCTGCCCAAAAAAAATCTGGTTAGTCTAAAAATGCAATAAATAAGATATTTAATGGGTAGAGCTAGGTTGACAATAATGGAGTTGACAAATAAATTTATAGCCTAGCACTGTTCCCTATCTCCCTTGGTTTTCCATTTTTGAACTTGGAGCAGTAGCAAGAGCAAATAGAAGCTGTTAGGAATATAAACCTCTTGGCTTTTTTAAAAAAGACGACTTACAGAAATGCATGGTTAAAATAACCCAAGTAAGCATTTTTAAAACTTCACAGTGATGGAATAATTAGTTTTTGTTAAAAAGTTTCAGAGCAGTTGGGGGCCATTTCCGTAGGGACACGGATCAAAGAAGACGCATTCATTTCATACAGCACTTTGGCAGGTCTCAGTTGGTGTGGTGCCAGGAAAGCTTACTGTCTTGGCCTGGTTAAAAGAAAATGCATCCGAATCTAGAGGGAAGCCAAGAAATGGTTCTGTTATGGCTTTTGTATTTCCAGTGCCTTAATTTGTACACGGCACCATCACAGGCTTTACGTACCCTGAGTTATAATGGGACAGTCACCAGCCACATGTTTTTTATGAAACCCGAACTCCATTTCTTCCCACATGAAAAGGCAGCAGCATCTTCTAGATAGTGGGACATCTACAGAGCAGCAGTCAAGTGGAAACCCTTTGTTCCCAACAAGTAATAGTTACACTTAATCCTACAAGAATGCATGATATTGCCTAGAAAATTTCTCCCTCAGCCCAGAAGTGAGAGATTTTTGTTCATATATGTTTTAGGAACACATATCCTTCAGAGGAAGGGAATACACATGGTTTTTCGGCATGGAAAACATTTTCTGAGGAGAAATTTGTGTGGTTTTTTTTTCTGTGCATAAAGCATGTTTCTTTTGCAGAAAAACTACATGTGTTTCTGCACAGACAAAATATCCTCAAGTGCAAGGAATCCGCAGCAGCCACATGGCTGCCTGTATTATTTCTAGTGGGTTTTCCTGAAGTGTTCGTCACAAGGACATCATTCTTGAAAAAGAATGATTTTCCTAATTCTGATCAATTCTGCAATAAAACAATGGTAGAATGTATTGTTAGCATTAGGGAAAAAAAATGTGAGACTCAGACTTTATAATAAGGTGTGGGTTTATTGCCTTTTTTTTTTCTGGTGGCAGAATTGTGTTTGATGCAATTGAATTAGAAAATGCAGGTGGGTACGCGTATACAGTGAGTGACGTTGCAAGAGATGAGAGGAAAAATTTTGTTTTTTTTTGTTTAAAATTTTTATTAAAAGTTTGTCTCAAAAATACACCCCCCATCGCACTTCCATGCTTAAATCTTCCAGTTGAAAATTTTATTTCCCCTTTCCCTTACAAACATAATTTCCATCTTACAAAAGAAGAACAGTTACATTATTTCTTTTTTGATTTCTTATACATTTATTTTACCCAGTCCAATACTCTTTTCTGTTCTTGCTCAAAGTTCTGGATAGATTTATTCCCTTTAAAGAAAATGCTAATTTTTCCATCTCTATCATATCCAGAACTTTTAACTTCCATTCTTCTATATCAATATGCTTCTTTTCTTTCCAGTGCTGCGCAGATGTAAAATTTTCTGCAGTTATTAAAATAATAATATCTTCTGATGACTTCTTATTTCCCTTTGTTGCCCTATCATATTTAACAAATAGAGCTCCGGTTTCATTTCAACATTCAGCTTACAAATTCTTTGGATTTCATCATGTCCCCCCCCTTTCCCAAAATTTTTTTTTCTATCTTACATGTCCACCACATATGGAAAAAAGACCCCGTCTTTTTATCACACTTCCAACAATTTGAGTTCCCATTTTTCATTATATTTTGTAATCTTTTTGGGGTCATGTACCATCTGTAAAACATTTTATACAAGTTTTTTTTAAATTTTTAAATTTGGTGTAAATTTTATATCTATTTTCCGCACTCTTTTCCCCAAATTTCTAATTCAACTGAATGTTCCAAATTCTGTGCCCATCTAACCATTGTATCTTTGACTACTTCTGATTCCATTTTT
>CAOLHI010007927.1:0-11062 GCA_948474755.1 Ctenosaura bakeri
CAAAACCCTAGCCGTAAACTTAGGCCTAACCCTAACCCTAGTCCTAACCCTAACCTAGACCTAAACCTAGTCCTAACCCAAGCCCTAACCCTAGCCTTAACCCTAGCCCTAACCCAGCCTTAACCCTAACCCTAACACTAACTAGCACCCTAGCCTTTAAACCCCAAATATAAAACCCAATCCTAAACCTAATCCCAGCCCTAACCCTAGCCCTAACCCAGCCCCATCCCCAGCCCCATCCCTCCCTAACCCTAACGCTAGCCCTAACCCTAGCAATAACCCGTTACCTAACCCTAGCCCTAACCCTTCCCAACTCTAAACCTAGCCCTAACCCTAGCCAAAATCGTAACCCTAACCCTAGCCCTACCCCTCACCCGAGTCCTCACCCTAACTTTATCCCTAACCCTAGCCCTCACCCTAACTTTATCCCTAAACCCTAGCCCTAACACTAACCATAACCCTAACCCTACCCCTAACCCTGGTGCTAACCCGAGCCTTACCCTATCCCTAAACCTAACCATAGCCCGAAACTTAGTTAATCAAAAAATACCCCTACCCCTTAATCTAGACCTAACCAAAACCCTAGCCCCAAATTAGGCCTAACCCTAACCCTAGCCCTAAACCTAACCCCAGCCCAAACCCATGCCTTAACCCTAACCTTAACCCTAGCCCTCACCCTAACTTTAGCCCTAACCCTACCCTAACCCTAACCCTAACCCTACCCCTCACCCCAGCCCTAACCCATGCCTTAACCCTAACCTTAACCCTAGCCCTCCCCTAACTTTAGCCCTAACCCTAGCCCTAACCCTAACCCTAACCCCAACCCTGGGCCCCCCAAACCCAACCCAAGAGCCTAAATAACCCTAAAACCCTAGCCCTAACCCCAACCAGCACTAGCTTAACCCTAACCCTTTTTTTGGCACTAACCCTAGCCCCAAGCCCCAAAACCCAGCCCCACACCCACCCTACCCCTAGCCCTAACGCTAGCCCTATCTCTAACCGTAACCCTAGACCTAGCCCCCACCCCAGCCCTAACCCTAATTTAAACCAAACCCTAACCTAACCCCAGCCCTAGCCCTAACCCTTATCCAAACCCTAGCCCTAACCTAACCACCCCCAACCATAGCCCTAAACCTAGACCTACCCCTAGCCCCTAAAACTACCCTAACCCTACCCGTCAGCCTAGCCTTAAATTTAACCCTAACCCAAAGCCGTAAACCTACCCCAAAACCTAGCCCTAACCCTAAACCTAACCCTAACCGTAGCCCCAACCCTAACCCTAACCCTAGCACTAACCCTAAACCTTCCCAAACCCTAACCCTAATCCTAACCCCAAACCCTAACCATTGCCCTAAACCTAGACCTACCCCTAGCCCTAAACGTAGCCCTACCTCTCACCCTAACCCAAAATCAGACTAACCCTCGCCCTTAACTTAGCCCTAACCCTAGCACTAACCATAACCCTAGCCCTACCCTAACCCTAACCCAAGCCCACAACATAGCCCTAACCCTAACCCTAACCAGAGCCCTAACCATAGCCCACCCAACCCTAACCCTAGCACTAACCCCTACCCTAACCCTAACCCTATCCCTATCCCTAACTCTAAACCTAGCCCCATCCCCCAAAATCCTAACACTAACCCTAACCCTAACCCTATCCTAACCCTAGCCCCCTCCCTAATGCCAAAATTAAATCTAGACCGAACCCTAGCCCTAAGCCGACCATCCCCTAACCCTAAATCTAGTTTAACCCAAACCCTAACGCTAACCCTAGCACTAACCCTAATCCTAACCTAAACCTAGCCAACCCCAGCCCTAACCTTAGTTAACCCTAGCCCTAACCCTAGCCTTTACCCTAACCCTAACACCAAATAGACGTACACCTAGCCTTTAAACCCCAAATCCGAAACCTAATCCTAACCCTAACCCCAGCCTAATCCTAGTCCTTACCCTAACCTTAACCGTAGCCCCAAGCCTGCCCCAATAGCCTTAACCCTTATCCTAGCCCTAACTTTAACCCTGCCCCAACCTAATCCCAACCAACCCCTCCCCTACCCTTCCCTACCTTAATCCTAACCCTAGCCCTAACTGTAACCCTAGCTCTAGCCCAACCCTAGCCCTAGCCCTAACCCAGCAATAAGCTAGCCCTAATCCTGCCCCAACTATAACACTAACCCTAAACCCAGCCGTAACCTGAACCCAAACCCGAACTCTAACCCACCTAACCCTAACCCTAGCCCTAACCCTAGCACTAACCCTAGCCCTAACCCTAGATGTAACCCTACCATACCCTAACACTAGCCCTAACCCTTTCCCTAAGCCTAACCCTACCCCTAAGCCTAGCCCTAGCCTTAATCCAACCCCAACCCCAAACCTACCCCAAAACCTAGCCCTAAACCACCCTAACCCTTTAACCCCAAGCCCTAAACCTAGCCCTAAACCTAGCACTAACCCTAGCCCTACCCTAGCCCTAACCCACCCTAGCCCTACCCTAACCCAATCAAGAACCCTAGCCCTAGCACTAACCCCAAAACTAAAACCTACCCCAACCCCAAACCTATCGCTACCCCAGCCTTAACCGCGATCCTAACCCTAGCCCTAAACCTAACACTAACACTAACTAGACCTACACCAACCCTAACACTAACCTAACCCTAACCTTAGCCGTAAATCTAGACCTAACCTAAACCCTAGCCCCAAACTTAGGGCCCAACCCGAAACCTTTAAAACCCAACCCGAGCAATAGCCCTAACCTCAGCCCTAACCCCTAACCCTAACCCTAGCCCCAAGCCCAACCATAACCCTAGCCCTAAATCTATCCTAACCCACACCCTAACCCTAAACCTAACCCTAGCCCTAACCCTAGAAATAACCCTAGCCCTAACCCTAGCCCTAACCCTAGATTTCACCCTAGCCCTACCCCAACACTAGCCCTAACCGTAGCCCTAATTCTAACCCCCCTTCCCTAGCCCTAAGCCTAAGCCTAACCTTAACCTAATTAACCCTAAACCTACCCCAAAACCTAGCACTAACCCTAGCCCTAAAACCTAACCCCCAAACCCTAAACCTAGCCCTACATCTAGCACTACCGTACCCCACCCTAGCCCTAACCCTAGCCCTAGCCCTACCCTAACCCAATAAGAACCCTAGCCCTAGCACTAACTCCAAAAAAACCCTAGCCCTAACCCTAAACCTATCCTAGCCCTAGCCTTAACCGCGATCCTAACCCTTTGCCCTAAACCTAACCCTAACACTAACTAGACCTCCACCTACCCTAAACCCAACCATAACCCTAACCCTAGCCCTAAATCTAGATCTAACCAAAACCCTAGCCGTAAACTTAGGCCTAACCCTAACCCTAGCCCTAACCCTAATCCTAGCCTAAACCTAGCCCTAACCCAAGCCCTAACCCTAGCCTTAACCCTAGCCCTAACCCGAGCCTTAACCCTAACCCTAACACTAACTAGACGTACACCTAGCCTTAACCCAAGTCCTAAACCTAATCCTAAACCTAACCCCAGCCCTAACCCTAGCCCTAACCCAGCCCTATCCCTAGCCCCAACCCTCCCTTTTAAACCCCAACGCTAACCCTAACTCTAGAAATAGCCCTAACCCTAACCCAAGACATAACCCTACCCTAGCACTAACCCTTACCCTAACACTAGCAATAGCCCTACCCCCAAAAACCCCAACACTAACCCTAGCCGATCCCTTCGCTAACCCTATCCCTTACCCTAACATGAGCCCTAACCCAAACCACAATCCTAACCCTGACCCTAACCCTAACCCAACCCTGGAGATAGCCCTAAAGCAACCCTAGCCATAACCCAGCCCTAACCCTATCTCAAGCCCTAGCTTGAATCCTAACCCTAGCCCTAGCCCTAACCCTAGCCCCAAGCCCTAAAGCCAGCCCTACCCCTAGCCCTAACGCTAGCCCTAGCTTAACCGAACCCCAGACCTACGCTAAACCTAGCCCTAACCCCCCGCCTTAACCCTAGCCCTTCCCCTACCCCTCACCCTAGCCCTCACCCTAGCCCTAACCCCAACCCCCAAAACCCAAATAAACCCTAGCCCTAGCCCCACCCAAACCCTAGCCCTAATCCAAACCCCAAGCCCTAACCATAGCCCTAAACCTAGACCTACCCCTAGCCCTAACCCTAGCCCTACCTCTATCCCTAACCTAAACCTAGCCCTAAACCTATCCCTAACCAAAGCCCCAAAATAGCACTAACCCTTTAAACTTGGCCCTAACCCTATCCCTAACCATAACCCTAGCCCCCCCTAACCCTAACCCAAGCCCTAAATGTAGCCCTAACCCTAACCCTAACCAGAGCCCCAACCCTAGCCCTAAACCTACCCATCAGCCTCGCCCAAACCTTAACCCTAACCGTAAGCCCTAAACCTCCCAAAACTTAGACCTAACCCTAAACCTAGCCTTAACCGTAAACCTAACCCCAACACTAGCCCCAGCCCCAGACAACCCAAAATAACCCACCAAACCCCACCCTAATCCCAATCCCAAACCCTAACCATGGCCCTAAACCTTACCTACCCCTAGCCCTGACCCTACCCCACCTCTAACCCTAACCCTAAAACTAGCCCTAACCCTAGCCCTTTAAAATAGGTCTAACCCTAGACCTTACCATGACCCTAGCCCTACCCTAACCCTAATCCAAGCACAAAACATAGCCCTAACCCTAACCCGAAACCCGAACCCTAAACCCTAGCCTTAATCCTAACCCTAGCCCTAACTGTAACCCTAGCCCTAGCCTTAACCCTAACCCTAGCCCTAACCCACAATACAGCTAGCCCTAATCCTAGCCCAAACATAACACTTACCCTAAACCCAGCCCTAACCTGAACCCAAACCCTAACCCTAACCCTAATCCTAGCCCTAACCCAAACCCTAACCCTAGCACTAACCCTTACCCTAACCCTATCCCTATCCCTATCCCTAACTCTAAACCTAGCCCTAACGCTAGCCGAAATCCTAACCCCAACCCTAACTCTAACCCTAGTCCTAACCCTAGCCCAGTCCCTAATGCTAAAATTAAATCTAGCCCGAAACCTAGCCCTAAGTCCAACCATAACCCTATCCCTACATATAGTCCTAACCCAAACCCTAACCCAAATCGTAACGCTAACCCTAACCTGAACCCAAACCCTAACCCTAACCCTAACCCTAGCCCTAGCCCTAGCCCTACCCTAACGCTAACCTAGCCATAACCCTTGCCCTAACCCTAGTCCTAAACTGAGCCCTAACCCATGCCCGAAACCCTAAGCCTAGCCCTACGCTAACCCTAACCCAAGCCCAAAACGTAGCCCTAACCCTAACCCTAACCAGAGCCCTAACCCTAGCCCTAACCCTAGCCTTAATCATAACCCTAACCGAAACTTAACCCTACCCTAGGCCTAATCCTATCCCTAGCCCTAACCCTTACCAATGGGACCCTAATCCTAGCCCTAACCATAACACTAACCTTAACCCAGACCTAACCTGAAACCCAAACCCTAACCCTAATGCTAGCCCTAACCCTAACCCTGCAAAACCCCTTCCCAACCCTACCCTAACCCTTCCAAAATTAAAACCCCCCTAAACCCCAACCCCCAAAACAACCCCAAACCCTCCCTCCCCTCACCTTAACCCCAACCTTAACCCCCCCTCACCTAAAATTTTTCCCCAACCCCCCTAAACCCTCCCTAACCCTCCCCAACCCTGGTGTCCCAACCTTACCCTATCCCTAAACCCCTTACCAAACTTTTTTTAAACCCAAAGCCCCACCCCTTAATTTGGATAACCAAAACCCAGCCCTAAACTTAGGCCTAACCCTAACCCTAGCCCTAAACCTAACCCTAGCCTTAACCCTAGCCCTCACCCTCTTTAGCCCTAACCCTAGCCCTAACACTAACCATAACCCTAACCCTAGCCCTAATCCTGGTGCTAACCCTAGCCTTGACCCTATCCCTAAACCAAACCCTAGCCCAAATTAATTATAATCCCCAAAAGTAACCCTAGCCCTTGATCTAACCTAACCAAAACCCTAGCCCTAAACTTAGGCCTAACCTTAACCCTAGCCCTAAAACTAACCCTAGCCTTAACCCTAGCCCTAACCCGAACTTTAGCCCTAACCCTAGCCCTAACACTAACCATAACCCTAACCCTAACCCTAACCCTAGTGCTAACCCTAGCCTAACCCCAACCCTAACCCTAGCCCCAACCTTATTCTAATCCAACCGTAACCCTAGCCATAAAAATAGCAAACCTTAACCCTAGCCCTAGTTCTAACATTAACCCTAACCCTAACCACCCTAACCATACGCTAAACCTAACCCTAATCCTAGCCATACATCTAGCCCTAAACCTATCTCTAAACCTGGCCCTACCCCAGCGCTAAACCTAGCCCTAAAGCCCCAACCTTTCCCTAACCCTAACCCTAGCCCTAACCCTAGTCCTAACCCTAACCCTGGGCCTAACCCAAACCCTAACCCTAGAGCTAGCCCTAACCCTAACCCAGACCTAACCCTAGCCCTAACCCAACTCTAGCCCTAGCTTGAACCCTAACCCTAGCCCTAGCCCTAACCCTAGCCCCAAGCCCTAAACATAGCCCTAAAACCCCGCCCTACCCCTAGCCCTAACGTCCCATCCTAACCGTAACCCCAGACCTAGCCCTAAACCTAGCCCAACCCCCGTCTTAACCCTAGCCCTTCCCTACCCCTCACCCTACCCTCACCCTAGCCCTAACCCTAAATTTTAAACCCCAACCCTAAACTAACCCTAGCCCTAACCCTAGCCCAACCCTGCCCTACCCTTTAAACCCAAAACCCTAGCCCTAATCCCAACCCCAAGCCCTAACCATAGCCCTAAACCTAGACCTACCCCTAGCCCTAACCATAGCCCTACCCTAACCCTAACCTAAACCTAGCCCTAAACCTATCCTTAACCACAGCCCTAAAACCAAGCCAACCCTGGCCTAAAAGGCCCTATCCCTAGCCCTAACCATAACCCTAGCCCTACCCTAACCCTAACCCAAGCCCTAAATGTAGCCCTAACCCTAACCCTAAACCCGACCCAAACCCTAGCCCTAAACCCATCAGCCTCGCCGAAACCTTAACCCTAACCGTAAACCCTAAACCTACCCGAAAACTTAGCCCTAACCCTAAACCTAGCCTTAACCGTAGCCCTAACCCAACACTAACCCTACACTAACCCTAAACCTAACCCACCCCAAAACCCCAGCCCTAATCCTAGCCCCAAGCCCTAACCATAGCCCTAAACCTTGACCTACCCCCAGCCCTGACCCTAGCCCTACCTCTAACCCTAGCCCTTAACTTAGCTCTAACCCTAGCCCTTACCATAACCCTAGCCCTACCCTAACCCCAATAAGCACAAAACATAGCCCTAACCCTAACCCTAACCGAACCCTAACCCTAGCCTTAATCCTTACCCTAGCCCCTTTTAAATGTAACCCTAGCCCAGCCTTTTCCCTAACCCTAGCCCTAACCTTAGCAATAAGCTAGCCCTAATCCTAGCCCTAACCATAACACTTACCCTAAACCCAGCCCTAACCTAACCCAAACCCTAACTCTAACCCTAACCCTAGCCCTAACCCAAACCCTAACCCTAGCACTAACCCTTACCCTAACCCTATCCCTAGCCCTAAATTAAACCTAGCCCTAACCCTAGCCCATCCCTAATCTAAAATTAAATTAGCCCAAACCTAGCCCTAAGTCCAACCATAACCCTTCCCCCAAATATATCCTAACCCAAAACCAACCCTAACCCTAACCCAACCCCAAACCCCAACCCTAACCCTAACCCTAACCCTTGCCCTAGTCCTAGCCCTAGCCCTAACCCTAACCCTAACCCTAACCTCAACCATAACCCTAGCCCTAACCCTAGTCCTCTGCCCCAACCCATCCCAACCATAAGCCTAGCCCTACCCCTAACCCTAACCCAAGCCCAAAACGTAGCCCCAACCCTAACCAGAGCCCTAACCCTAGCCCTAAATCTAGCCTTAATCCTAACCCTAGCCGAAACTGTAACCCTAGCCCTAGGCCTAAACCTAACCCTACCCCAACCCTAGCAATACAGCTAGCCCTAATCCTACCCTAACCATAACACTAACCTTAACCCAGCCTAAACCCGAACCTAAACCCTAACCCTAACGCTAGCCCTAACCCTAGCAATAACCCGTTACCTAACACTAGCCCTAACCATATCCCAACTCTAAACCTACCCTAACCCTAGCCAAAATCATAACCCTAACCCTAGCCCTACCCCTCACCCCAGCCCTAACCCATGCCTTTAAACCCCAACCTTAACCCTAGCCCTCACCGTAACTTTATCACTAACCCCCCCTAACACTAACCATAACTGTCAAATGGTTGCAAAATAGTTAAACTTTAAGGGTATTTTTAAATGAACAATCTTGAATCCTATATCCCAAGTAATCAAAAGTTTGGGTGTCAAATTGGCATTTAGATAGATTAACCACGAGGTTGTTATCTATAAGCCTTCGTAACACTTCACGAAACCCAAAGGGCACATGAGATTCCATGGAATCTGCGTAAATTAAAATGTCATCCAGATAAATCAGAACCCCCTGATACAACAAGTCATGGAAAATGGTGTTCAAAAACATTTGGAACACAGATGGCCCCGATTGTAAGCCAAAGGGAAGAACCGTCCATTTAAAGTTACCTAGAGGAGTTGCAAAGGTGGTGAGCCACTCAGAGTCCGGGTCCATTCTAATCCTATGAAAAGCCTCTTTAAGATCAAGTTTGGTGAAATATTTTCCTTGAACAAGATGGTCCAAAACAGTCCGTATCAGAGGTATGGGATAACAATTGGAGGAAATAACCTGGTTAATAGCAGAGTAGTTAACTATCAGTCTCGGATCCGCGCTGGGATCTTTTCTCTTCGGAAGAAGACAGGACTCGCCGTAGGGGCTGTAGAGGGCTTGATAAAGCCGCGAGCCAAGTTTTTATTTAGGAACTTCTTGAGAGCAAGGAGTTCTTTTTGGCTCATGGGATAAATTTTCGGTTTAGGCAGGGTGGCCCCGTCAACTAATTCCAGTTTACAGTCAAAGTCCGTGTGGGGAGGCAATTTGTCAGCCTCCCTTTCGTGGAAAGCCTTTTGGAAGTCTCGGTAGTGTGAAGGAATTTGTTGCAATTCTTCATGGGGAATAGAAAAGTTTTCATCTGAAGAGGACATAGTGCCAGCAGTCCAGTTTATCTGGGGGTTATATTCACGAAGCCAATCGATTCCCAAGACCAATTTGAACTGCATCGCCTTGGGAACTAGAAATCGCATGCTGTAATTGTTTTTGTCCATTTGAAATGAGATGGGCTTAGTGATTTTACTAATTACTCCCCCAGTCATTGAGGTCCCATCCATTTGCGTTAATTTGATGGGGCATTCCAAGGGCTCATAAAGAGTTTTCAATTGTTTGGCCAATTTGGGGTGTAACAAACTTCTGGAGCAGCCAAGTCAATTAATGCCCTATGTACATGCAAAGTCCCATCGCTGCCACTAATCGCAACCGTGGCGTAGAAATGGGGAATTTAGGAGTACTTACAGATGTTCCCGCCGCTTGCCAGTCATCGCAGTCAGGTTTAGAATCTCCATCTATGTCAGATGAGCGAAGAGGTGGTTTCATCATCGGGATCGGAGTCTCCTGTCGCCGCTGCAGGGTCCTTAGAAGTGCGTCTAAGTGGTTGTTTGGCGGCCGCGGTCTGATGTGTGAATTCTATATCCTTTGGGTCTGCTCGTGCTCCCTTAGTCCCAGTCGGAGCTTGGTTTCCGCGGCAGGTGTTGGCGAGGTGGCCCGGTTTTCCACAGTTAAAGCACATGCCCAAACGGAGACGTTTGTTCCGTTCCTCAGCATTGAGGCGGTGGGACCGCGAGGTTGTCGTTTTGGCACGTCTTGTCTTTGTGGTTCAGCTGAACAGTCTGGGTTATGCCTTCCATTTCAGTAGCTAGTCTGACCCAACCTAGCAGGGTCTGTGGATTGGCCTGCATTAAGCACCCGTGTAGAATATCAGGATTTAGTCCATCTTTGTATAACTCAATTAGAATTTCATCACTCCACAGGACTTTGGTGGCCAGGTTTCTAAATTCACGGGAAATCGTCCCACATCGTTCCTGCCTTGTTTCATTCGTTTCAGTTGATATTTGGTGTTTTCCAATAAATGGGGGTCTTCAAAGCGTTCCGCAGATGGTTCATGAAGAGCTGCAGATTTTCAGTTTCGGGGGCGCGGGAGTCATATAGGTTCGCTACCCAGTCTGCTGCCAGTCCTTTCATCCTCTGGCTTAGGTATCGAATTCGGGCCGCATCATCCCGAAATAGATGGCCGTGATCAATCATGAAATTGTTTGCCATAGTCAAAAAAAAAAGGGGAGTTTCTCCCCCCTTTCCCCTTGAAGGTCGCTTTCAGGTCTCCCACATTTCTGAGTAACAGTGGCGCTGGCGTGTGCCCTGTTGGTTGCTGGGGCGGACCAGGGGTGCCTGCCGCCGGACAGCCGCTCGTGGTTCTCCTCCTGGTGATCTCCCTGTCTGCGAGGGACGGATGCGCATCTCGCGTAGCATGGTCTTGAGTTCGAGTATCTCCTCATCTTTTCTTTCCAGTTCGGTTTCCATTTGCTTTATCTCCTCCAAAAGGGATAGGTCTTTTGCTGATGTATCCCATCTAGCAGCCCTTCTGCGTTGTCTGAACGACGTATGTGGCTTTTCTCCCAGACCCAGGTTTGGCCGCTTGTGGGGGTTTCCATAGCCTCGGTCAGGCGCAATTTTGTCTTGGTATCCAGGGGCACTTCAGTTTCTGTAGCTCCATCAGATTCTGCAGATCCTTGCTCTTCTTCAGTAATCGACTGGTCCATCAATTGGTGCATTTTTTGAAAGGATTCTCGAGCTTTCTGTCAGGAACAGATTCACTCTTACACGGATCAACAAACTTAATAGAAGATTTATTGTAACATAGTAAGGGATGCTGTCTTCAGACGTTAAAGCTCGAGAATGGAACGTTTTCCCCCCACCTTACACTTTAACAGACAGTTTCTCCT
>CAOLHI010007928.1:0-11648 GCA_948474755.1 Ctenosaura bakeri
TCAGAAGCCCGAGCCCGAGATGCAGCCCAAAGATGACGGAGGAGGAAGTTTTGGCTTGGCTTCCAGCCACGGGAGGGTGGCATCCCGCACTCGGAGCCCAAGCTGTTCCCTTGGTAGAGCCTCTGGCAGCCAGAGAAGTCTGCCTGGAATATCAGGCAGCACTTTGGAGAGGGGGAGGAAAAAGGGGTGCAGGCAGGGGGGTCCCGAGGCTCAAAGTCCCCCACAAGAACCCCCTGTCTGGGTGGCCCTCCCCCGGCCTTTCCTAGCAAGGGGGATCCTCTGTGAACAGGAGCAGCCCACCTGCAGCTGCCGACACAGAATAAGGGTTTGGTGTGGAGGTGAGATAGGGGAACGGCACAGAATCATAGAATCATAGAAATCTAGAGTTGGAAGAGACCACACGGGCCATCCAGTCCAATCCCCTGCCATGCAGGAACACCCTCAAAGCACTCCCGACAGATGGCCATCCAGCCTCTGCTTAAAAACCTCCAAGGAAGGAGGCAGCAGATTCCACTGCCGGACAGCCCTGACTGTCAGGAAGTTCTTCCTGAGGTTCAGGTGGTATCTCCTTTCCTGCAGCTTGAATCCATTGCTCCTTGTCCTGGTCTCTGGAGCAGCAGAAAACAAGCTCTCTCCTTCCTCTATGTTGCATCCCTTCAAATATTTAAACATGGCTATCATGTCCCCTCTTAACCTTCTCTTCTGCAGACTAAACATACCCAGCTCTCTAAGTCTGTCCTCATAGGGCTTCATGGCTTCCAGGCCTCTCACCATTTTGGTCGCCCTCCTCTGGACTTGGTCCAGCTTGACCATGTCCTACTTGAATTGGGGTGCCCAGAACTGGACACAGGATTCAAGATGGGGTCTAACCAAAGCAGAGTAGAGTGGTAACCAGTACATCCCTCAGTCTAGACACCATACTCCTATTGATGCAGCCGAGAATTGCATTGGCTTTCTTGGCTGCTGCATCACACTGCTGACTCATGTTCAGCTTGTGGTTTATGAAGACTCCTAGATCCCTTTCACACGTACTGCTATCCAGTCAAAGGCCGAGCTGGCAAGACCTGGTTGAGCCTGTTAAGAAGAGGGTCTCTTGGGGGTCTCTCAGACGTAGGGTCACCCTTGGTTGAAGGCAACCAGACAGCACCGAGCAGCAAGAGAAGGTTCTTCTGTTGGGATCCTGAAGCTTGGGGGCCAAGTGGGCGTTTATTTCTCTGGTCAAAGTGTTTCTGCCTGGGAATCCTCTTCCAAGGTCCTGCCAGGGATGCAGACGGAAGATCTGCAGAATGGAGAGGGAGAGAGAGAGAGACTGAGACTGCAAGGTCAGCTTCCTAGAGAGAGAGGAAATGTTAATAAGGGAAAAGGGCAAAAGCCCCAGACTCTGTTCCCTTTTCCAGAAGAAGAAGGTGGGTGGGGGTCCTTTTAATTTCCTTGGTGGGGAAGAGAAGGTGGAAGAGGTAGGAAAAAGGGGTTAAAAGGGGACAAGAAGGGGAGAGAACCCGCATTTCTCACGGTGCAGAATATCAGTTGTTGATGTAGAATTTACATCGTTTACACGCTTGTGGGCAACCTGCCTACCAACCTGTATTTAGTTGGCTTTGCCCTAAAGTTTTTCTTTGTGAGATAGGGGAAGGACATCTCTCTTGTGCCTGAAAACATTTGCAGTGCCTTATTCGTTGATGGGGGAAGACTTGCTGTGGAAAGATAATTAAATTAAATAGGCACATAATAATTAAAACAAAGTAAAAATGTCCATTAAAAACAACTAACAGATCACAATTAAAAATAACCAGCACCTTTCTTTAGTCAGGCAATGGTCATTTATTGAATGTCTGCCAAGATAAAAATGTCTTTAATTAAAATTAACAGGAATCCTGGTGGCGTAGTGGTTAAATGGCGGTACTGTGGCCACAACACTGAGTTCGACTCTGCAGGGCTCTAGGTTGACTCAGCCTTCCATCCTTCCGCAGTCAGTAAAATGAGTACCCAGCTTGTTGGGGGCAATTAGCTAACACGTCGTAAACCGCTTAGAGAGCACTTGGCTGATAAGCGGTGTAGAAATACACATGCTATTGCTATTGGATTGTCTACGGAAAGAAGGGAGGGAGGTGTGTCCTCTCTGGGAGGGGAGTTCCACAGCCTGGGAACAGCCACTGAGAAGACCCTCTCTCGTTTTCCCACCAGATGCATGTGTGAAGGTGGTGAGACAGAAAGAAGGGCCTCTCCAGGAGATCTCAAAGCAGGACTGGTTCATAGGGGAAAATACGGTCCTGGAGGTGAGCCCTGTAGGGCTTTAAAGGTCATCATCTGCACTTTGAATTGTGCCCAGAAACAGAATGGCAGCCAGTGGAGCTGTTGCAACGGGGGGGGGGTTGTGTGATCCCTGTAGCTAGTTCCAGTTAACAATCTGGCTGCAGCTCCTTGGACCAGCTGAAGTTTCCAAACACTCTTCAAAGGCAGCCCCACGTAGAGCCTGTTACGATAATCCAACTGGGATGCAACCAAGGCATGTGTTACTCTGGCCAGGTCTGACATCTCAAGGAATGAGCATGGCTTCTGTGCAAGCCTTAACCGTGCGAAGGCACTCCTGTCTACTGCTGAGACCTGGGCTCCCAGGCTCAGAGTGTCTTCAGGAGGACATCTGGGCTGCGGACCTGTGTCTTCAGAGAAAGCGTAACCCGATCTAACACAGGCTGAGTCCCTATTCCCTGATCTGTCTTTCAACTGAGGAAGAGTACCTCTCTTTTGTCTGGATTAAATTTCAATTTGTTTGCCCTCTTCCAATCCATTACTGATAACAGCCATTGGTTTAGGACCAAAACAGCTTCCTCAGCTTGTGGTGGAAAGGAGTAATAAAGTTGGGTGTCTTCTGCGTACTGATGGCACCAAATCCCCAAACTCCAGAAATCTATCCCAGCGGTTTCACGGAGATGTGAAATAGCATGCGGGACAGAACCCTGAGGCTCTCCACAGGCCAAAGGACAAGGGGTTCAACAGGAGTCTCCCAGCACCACCTTCTGGGCTTGGTCCTCCAGGAAGGAATGACCCCTCTGTGAAACAGTGCCCCCAAGTCCCACCCTCACAAGGTGACCCAGAAGGATACTATGGCCAATTGTACAGAAAGCGGCCAAAAGGTTCAGCAGAACCAAGAGGGACACGCTCCCCCATCTAGTTGCCAGCACAGGTCATCCACCAAGGCAACCAAAACAGTCTCAGTCCCAAACTTTGTATTTGTCCCTGATGAATTAGATTTTATTAATTTCAACGTAGGTTTCTAGTCTATCCTTTTGAATTCTCTTCCTATTTTCCAATATATTAGTGTAAGCCCCGTAACCCATCTAAAAGTTATGTCGTGAGGATCCTAATTATTTTATATCAAACACAGTGAGCCATAGAGATATACTGGATGGACACGTAGGCAGTGGCTATGGAGACAGATCAAAAGAGTAGCTGTTTTCTGTCACATCCTGGGTAAATCTTGCAAATGGCTCAAAGGGCACTTGAATGGATTTTCAGCAGCGATCAGGAGACAATAAATCTCTGGGAACAAACAAACTATGCAAACAGCCTGGAATTTGACACTTTGAGGTATCCATCTCTGGATGAGACACTCATCTTGCAGGAAACTACAAGGATGTTAGGCTGTATTTTCTCTGAACTACAAAAGCTGAAATCCATCTTAATAAAAATTGCAGCCACCTCGTTTCCCAGGACATGGGTCAGCTCTGTAACTAGGCGCATTTTCTCATTCTTTTGGGGAGTTTTGGCTTTGGAGTTGGGAGTTTTGGAGTTAGGAGTTCTCTCAGATCTGCAAACCATGAAGCTGGTAAGCTGCCCTCGGCCCCTAAAGGCATGGCTGAGATCGTTTTCTCCCAGCTGAAGACTTCTGGATTGGTACTGTGAGTGGAGGAAAAGGCTATCTCCATTATTAGATAGAAATTGTACCCAGGAGTGCTAGCCCCCTCCCATGCCTGCCATGTCATGTGATGACTACCTCATCTGTAGTACCTCCCTCTACCTCATTTAGAAAGTAGTTTGTGATTGGAAGAAAACTTCTGTTAACCTGCCTCCCTGGACTTCTCCTTATATGGAAAGAAGCTGCTGGACATGTCCTTGTAAGGATAGAAGTTTCTGGAACATTACTTAATATGGGGTGGCTGGTCTGGGATTGGAGGAGAAACGCTGCAGTGGGCGTGGATGTTGTTAACCTGGATAAAAAGACTTTGCCAAACCCCTTTCTTTTGTTCCATCCTCCTGGGGTGACACCCAACTGCAGTTGCTTTGTACTTTTATATTTTTGTACTAAATAAATCTGGACTACCTTTTGGGCCAAGAAACATTTGCTCGTCTTTTTTTCCTGTTCCTCAGTAAAAGCTCACCTCTTAGGGCGTAGAAGGTGACAACATGAGAATTATGTCTATTATTAACTTGATTGGGAATATTTTGTGCAATCCTGCCTTTTGGCCTCTGTGTGTTTTCTTCCCACAACGCTCTCTCCTCAGCCTTTTCCCTCCCTTGGGGTTCATTTTACCTCACAAATTACCTCACAAAAACACCAACACCCCCCTCAGAACTTCCATGGCAGCTCCTGTCAGAATATACCCAGAATCCTGGACTAAAACTCTGATACCTGGTTGATTAAAAAAAAAAGTAATTTCTGCTCCACAGTCAGGAAGGAACCCTGAGTCACAGAGGCTTCTGCTCAGCAGGGAAGGAGGAGGAGAAATGTGGTGGCAGGAAGTGCTGGGAGCCCAGAACTCAAAATGGAGGCACTTTGGTTGAGCAAATGCCAAGAGATCCTTTGGTTTAGGCCTTTCAGCAGGCAACGCCCTCCCTGAACTGAAGGGTGCTGGGTTTCCACCAGCCCTGCAGAGTAGACCAGGGAAAAAGATGGGGAAAACGCTGTATATTTTGCCTATACTTTTTCACTCCTTATAAAGGCACAAAACAACAATAAGAACCCATCACCCAAGTCGTAAAACATTAAACATCAATTCAGCCAAAAAATAAGTCATTTATTTCTTGAGGTAAAAGTTGCTGGTGAATGAAATAAATAAATAAATAAATAAGGATCCTAGGGCTCCTAAAAAAGCACAGCCCATTTTGGGAAACCCTGTTCCAGAAGGGGAAGGTGGTACTGATTTGAGGGGTGCTATTTGCACCATTTGGGGGGGGCTGAAGTCACCCCAAAAGGCCACCAACTTTTCTAAAATGGAGGGGGTTCCTCAGTTTTGGGGAGCTGGAGGGGGTATGCAGTCCATGAGCCCCACTTTTCCCATCCCTACTTTAGCCACATTTGCAGCTTTCGTAAAGCAAATCCTCAAAATGTCCAGTTTAGCCGGAATGACTCCACTTCGTCCCCTGCCTTCCCACTCTTCCAGCTACTTCTAAAACGCCCTGTTTCTTTCTCATCTTCCTACTAGAATATATTTATAGAGTGATGGAATATTTTGTGCAATCCTGCCTTTTTCCTACGTGTGTTTTCTTCCCACAACGCTTCCCTCCCTTGGGGGTTGATTTTACCTCACAAATTATCTCACAAAAACACCAACACCCCCCTCAGAACTTCCATGGCAGCTCCTGTTAGAAGATACTCAGAATATAGAATATTTGCTTTCCGAGGACTAAAACTCTGATACCTGGTTGATTAAAAAAAAAAAGTAACTTCTGGCTAACCCTCAGCCATGGACCCTGAATCAGGCGTGTCTTTGCTCAGCAGTGAAAAATAAGGAGAAATGTGGTGGCAGGGAGTGCCGGGGGCCCAGGTGGGGGCTCTGCCAAGGAAGGCCAGCCTAATTTTAAGTGGGCCAAAGCGCTGGCAACAGGACCAGCCTTTGGAGCTGCCCAGAACTCAACATGGAGGCACTTTGGTTAAGCAACTGCCGAGAGAGAAAGGGTTCCTTCGCTTTAGACACGTCAGCAGGCGATGCGATTCAGCCATTCTGGCAAAGGAGGCCTCCATTATATCTACATTTTTTTCTAACAAGTGCAAAGCACAGAAGTCGCTGATGGTCGTTCAGGCTGCCCAGCTGACATGGATTTTAAAAGAAGACATTCTGAGAGACTGCGCCCTGTTTCCGGACTTTTTGGCAACAAAGAAACCTAAAGATGTCGTAATATGTGGATATAGTTACCAGCAATTCTAAGAAGTTCAGTTTAGTCAGATCTGCAATGGGAGAAGAACACTCTTCATATTAATCAGTCTTTCTGCCTAATTACAGCTTTTTTGAGGGGAAGTCGTCAGAATTTTTTTGTGTTCTGGTTAGTGAGCATTTAGCTTGTGTTTATGGTAATGGATTAGTATTTTAGTAATTGCTACAGTTTTTAGTTTACATACTCTTGGCTCCAAAAAAAACCCTATGATAGGTTTATCTGAGGATCCCCATAAACTGGAAAAAAAACTTGAAGGCACACAGTGACAACAAATACATATATATTGCTTATTTACATATTTTTTGTCTTTTTCTTTTTCCCTTTTTTCCCCCCCCCCCGTATGTTCTTCACCCCAATGTGAATCAGTTTGTCTGTATTAAAATCAATAAAATATGAATAAAAAAATTTACAACTCCTAGAACCCCAGCTGGCTGGAGGGTAGCTGTAGTCTTCAAAAAGTAACTTCCCCAAATTTGGCAACACCCTTTCCTTTGCATATCCCTCGGTGCCTTCCTTCCACATTCCCACCCGAGCGCTGCTGCGTTACGGAAAACCCGCCAAAAAACAACAGAGAGGAGAGAGGCTAAAACCTTCCCACTTCCACCATTGCTGGGTGCCAGACCCCCAAGACAGGGTCCAAGCAACATGGGGAAGGGGGGCAAAGGGTCTCCGGATTTGGAAAGCGGCAACCGGCCTGCTGTAGAAGACGCTGAAGCGGCTCAAAAGGCCCGCCACGCAGGATCGTTGTGCCTGGCAGCACAGAGAGCCCTCTAAGTCCAGGAGTGGCGCTGGGGGCCCTCGGAGGCGGCGGGTGGGACTCGGAGAGGCAAACCTGAGGCGGGCCGGTTTTGATAAGGGGGCTCTAGAATCAAGGAGCTATCGAGAAAGAGAGACGGCAGGGATGCAGAGCCAAGATGCCATTCTTACTACGCTAGTGTTTGAGGGAAGGAGAAGGTTTTATGCCAAAGAAGTGGGGTATTTTTTGGGGGGGGCTTCCACATAAATGTGCAGGTAAGGTCTTGGCGGCCGAAGCCCAACTGCAGAGGAGATTCACTGAAATCCGGCTACTTGCAGAAGTGCTGACTTGCAACTAGGGGTTGCCACTTCAGGGTCTTCCCAGGTTTTAGGACAAAACGTGAGGGACGTTGTGCCCGCCAGCCATGCCATTCTTATGCACTGGGTACCAACTCACAGAGCCTCAGAGAGAAAGAAACCTTAGCTAACCTGACAGCACCAGCCATCTCTGCTTCCCAGAAAGCTGCAGCCACCTTCTGGGAGTTGTCCCCCCCCCAAAAAAAAAGAAGAAGAAAAAGGAACTTTCTTCAGCTTTGCAATGGGCTAGCAGCTGTTGCTTCTCTTAAAATGTTGAAATTAACCTATAAAGGAGAACATTTGTGCAAAAAAAAATAATAACGATAATCTGAGAAACACAGATAAGAAAGGAGACATACAGGGAGTAAAAGGAAGATCATTAATCGGATTACAAAGATATATTCTTGGAAGAGAAAAAAATGTTTCTTTCACGGTCATTAAACTTGGTAGGACACAAAATGAGATTCCTCTAATTCTTCTCTTGTACTGTTGTTGTTGTTGTTATTGGTAAGAAATGACAATTAGCAGCCCCTGACAAAAGCAAAGTTTCTAGTCCTCATGGTGGCAACAACTTTGGAGGTCGTCTGAGCACTGCCTGCCTGGCGAGAGCTCAAAAGGAAGAGAAGGTTTAGGTGTGAGGTCTGGTCACTTGATGTAATTCTGTTCACCTCCCTTCAGAGGGCAAAAAATTGAGGAAAGATGCTTAAAGTCAATTGAGTGCAGATCTGCACCATCAGCTCAAGCGGACACTGCTTTTTTTGGCAAAAGATTTGAGACATTTTCTCCTCTCTTGTGTGCAGAATGCAAAGCCTTGGGGTTCCGGGAGCAAAGAAGGTACAATCCGGAAGGGGGGGACTGTTGAAAATTTCCATTAAAGGTGGATTTTGTAATGTCACCAGAAATGTTTTTGCTGGGTATTAGGGATAAGGAATTCGATCTAAATGTTAAATTAAATAAATTATATGACAACAGCTATACAAATACTGTTTGCTCACATCTGGAGACAGACTGAAGCTCTGGGGACAGAAGATCGGATTGCTAAGGTTGCTGAGTTAGCCCAAATGGCCAAGGGAGTGTGGGCTTCAAAGGATAAGCCAACTGAAGGTTTTATGAAAGACTGGAAACCGTGTATGGACTTTTTGAGCAATAAGAAATCTAACAAAGCAATAAAGTGTGTTTACGGTTGCTAGTAATTCTAGTGAGACTGCCTACTTGGATTGGTAATGATAGAATAATACTATCACTTCCCTGGACCTAAACACTATACTCCTATTGCTGTAGCTCAGAATTGCATTGGCTTTTTTAGCTGCTGCATCACACGGCTGACTCATGTTCAATTTGTGGTCTACCAAGACTCCTAGATCCTTTTATATGTATTATAGTCAAGCCAGGTGCATTCAAATCTCTGCAAATTTGATAAGAATGTCCGTGGAAATTATGCTTCGAAATCTCTAACATGCAAACATTAGATATATTACTATCAGTGTATTACTCTTTTATTTAGTTAATATTCTGTCATGACAGAAGCATGTTCTTCTGACGCATGACAGAAGCATTAATGGTTTCTCCCCTGTGAGGGTGCTTTGATGGGGAATCAGTTTTCCACCCTGACTGAACCTCTTTCCACATTCCATACATTCATACAGCTGCTCCCCTCCATGGGTTCCCGGATATGGAGGTAGATGTACAGGATATTCTATTCTCTCTCTCCTCTGATTCAAATATGATGCCAGAAGTTCACAGAGAAGAAGAACTCCTTGAATAGTAGAGGATTTCTTCTCAGTCATCTAATTCAGTCATCTTTCCCTGCCAAACGGAGAAAGCTGGAGAGCATAGTGGGTGTGTTGGTGGGGTGGGGGCTATTCCCGTGGTATCTTTCTTGTGGGGCCTCCCACAGGCAGCCCACAGCCTAAGGAACTGGGGAAATCTGTTTTGATTTTTAGATAGGAAAAAAATGAAACACCTCTGGGTTGCACACCTGTATTCTATGAGACTTTTGGTGAAGTTTGTACATTATGAATGGTTCTTCTACAGATACAAAGAAAATAAGATAATGCTACACTTAAAGATGAGATTTTTCCCTGTGCCCAGACAGGAGAAGTTATGGTACTGGTACCACTCTACTCTGCTTTGGTTAGACCCCATCTCAATACTGTGTCCAGTTCTGGGCACCCCAATTCAAGAGGGATATTGACAAGCTGGAGCAAGTCCAGAGGAGGGCGACCAAAATGGTGAGAGGCCTGGAAGCCATGCAGCCCTATGAAGATAGACTTAGGGAGTTGAGTATGTTTAGTCTGCAGAAGAGAAGGTTAACAGGGGGCATATAGCCATATTTAAATATTTGAAGGGATTCCACATAGAGGAAGGAGGGGGCTTGTTTTCTGCTGCTCCAGAGACCAGGACAAGGAGCAATGGATTCAAGCTGCAAGAAAGGAGATTCCACCTGAACCTCAGGAAGAACTTCCTGACGGTCAGGGCTGTCCGGCAGTGGAATCTGCTGCCTTGGAGTGTAGTGGAGTCTCCTTCCTTGGAGGTTTTTAAGCAGAGGCTGGATGGTCATCTGTTGGGAGTGCTTTGAGGGTGTTCCTGCATGGCAGGAGGTTGGACTGGATGGCCCCTGTGGTCTCTTCCAACTCTACTTTTCTATGATTCTATGATTCTATGGTAGAGAGTGTTAAATCCCAGGAGTCTCCAGCAAAAGTCTCCTTGTTCAAGTCTCCAGTTTCCAACCCGGCCACAGAAGGAGGGGAAGAACAAGGCTCTGCATTGTTACAAAACAGAAGCACTTCCCAAATTTCTCACCTGCCTGACCAGGAGCCGAAAGGGGAGAAAACCCGACACTTTTGTAATCACAAATGAACCCTCCTTTATTCTGTCCTCCCCCACACAAAGCTCATCCCACACAGACACCATTGCTCCCAGTTTTAGGAAGGCCATCAGAGCATGGCCAGGGGCCAAAGGTGGGCCCCAAGGGGGGGGTTGGTGGCCTTTTGAGCCCCTACCAGACTCTCAGGGTGTTTCTCAGAGAGAAACAGTCCCTCATCCCCCGTTAAGCAGGTTGCAGGGACCCATGGCACCATTTGGCACCCCGAATTGTCCTTTTTCAGAAAACCAGAAAAGGATTTGGATCACATCCAGAAGTCCGTCTGGTCCACGGGACAATCCTATGGGCAGAAAATTGGCCCCCAGACCCAGTGAAATTGCCCACTCCCAACGAAAATAGATCTTTCCCACACATCCATTTGATTCCCTTTCACGATCTCTTCACTTCATTTTTATTTCCATTAACTTGTTCCCTTACATGTAGCCTTTTCCCCTAAGCCTGGGGCTCAAGGCGGATTGAAAAATAGCATTCCCAAATCCAGGAATCCGTTGGAAGAGAAAGGTTTCTGCTTCCTGGTGGAAGGACAGCAGGGAGGAGCCCTCCTAGTCTCCCAAGGAAGGGAGTTCTAAAATCTGGGGGAACAGCCACCAAGAGGGCCCCCTCCCTTCTTCCCACCAACCATACCTGGGAATGTGGAGGGAGAAGGGACTCTGCAGAGGTTCTCACCGTGCAGGGAGGCTCCTATGGACTACTTCGGTCTCCTAACACACCTGCTGTTAAAATGGTGGCCATCTGCCCTAGAGGAGGAGGAGGTCTCTGCCCCCTCCCACGTGTCCACGGTGCAGGGAAGTGAAACTGGGCTAGCGGGCTTCACCAGGCTTAAACTGAGTGCCAACTTGCTGCTAAAAAGCACAGGAGCGGGATCAGTAATGGGGGGGCAGAAGGTGGCAATCCTTGTTCCAGAGTCGGACAGGGCAAGGAGATGAATGCACTCTTTGGGACACTTTTGGGGTCAGCGTACCATCTTGCAGGGTAGTTGTGTTGACAGTGGTTTTCCGTGTTTTTTGGGGGGGGAAGTGGTGGTGAATGGCTCCAGGTTTTAGTGTGAACTCTATGAAATGTTTTTATTCCATTCTTCAGTCAAAGAAAGCGGTGGTGGGAATCCACAGGATATGAACCTGGATTTGGCCTGCACTTTCATACAAAGCTGACCATATATGCCCAAAAGACTTTTACAGAAGCTCTCCAACATGCTGAACTCTAACCCCTAGGATATGGTTATTGTTATTCTCTTCCCCATTATCCTCATCCTCTCTATCATCTCCATTTCACAGTCTGCCAGCTCTTCCACCTGGAGTTTTAGACCCGGGGTATCCGAATCCTATCCAAGTACAGCATATCCAAAGCTGCAGATAGGTTGTGTCAGGCAGGAACAGAGCAGGGTCCAGGCACCGTCTCTTTCAAAACCATGCCTATTATTATTATTATTATTATTATTATTATTATTATTATTATTATTATTATTATTATTATCATTATTATCGTCACTAACAACTTTACCCATTTTTCCTTTTCCCCC
>CAOLHI010007932.1:0-12446 GCA_948474755.1 Ctenosaura bakeri
TACTACCCAAGCTTCAAAGAGAGTTGATACAGTTGAATGAGATGATCTATGCAACAGAAGTAGCTTTTAGAGCATGTATAACATTAATACAAATGTGCATCTGTATGTATATTCCCATCGAAGGCCATTTCTGCACTAGACTGTTATAACACTATTATTCCACTTTCAACATCTGATGGAATCTTGAGGTTTGCAGTTCAGGGAGGGGCTGACCGTATTCCATCGGATGTTGAAAGTGGAATAATAGCACTATAACAGTCTAGGGCAGAAATGGCCTAAATCACAGTGCTTATTGGAGGTCTATTTCATTGCTTGGGCAGCAGTTTTTGATGTTCACAGAATACATATCTCCCTCCAAAGTCACATTTTACTATGAGTGAGAAAGGATACTAGAAGAATTTGATCTCTGTGAATTCCACTTACGAGCTTGTCTGGTCTGCCCTTCCCAGAGTGCTATGAACTGCGTCTCCCAGATTATTGGTTATTCACCAGCTTGCACACTTTCCAGATGTGCTGACACTGTTCTCAGCATAAAAATGTGTGAAAACACAGGGTCAGGCTTAACACTGAATAGAGCAAGGCAGCTAAAGCAGTATATTTCATATCATGAAAAGGCACGCAATTGTCATTTATTGGATTTATTATTGCTGGGTTTTTTTACAGTCAGGAAGAACAAAAGTTTTCTGTCTCTAGTGCAAAACTGGCTCTCTTAGCAGTGGGTGATGAACCCCTTATTGGAGGAAAGAGGACTTCACCATTTGCCACTTTGCCTCAGGTAGAAAAATACCTTGGAGGTGTCACTATAAGAATTTGGTAGAAAAGATTAAATTAAAAGAAAGTGTTTTAAAAATAAATATTAAATGTAAACTTTTATTTGCTGTTCTGTGCCTTCAAATTGCTTCCAACTTAGAGTAACCCTAAGTGAACATATCACAGGATTCTCTTGGCAAAATATATTCAGAGGAAGTTTGCTACTGCTTTCCTTTCAGGCGGAGAGAGTGTAACTTACCCAACATCACCTAATGGGTTTCTATGGCCAGACAGGGATTCAGACCATTGTCTCTGGAGTTCTAGCATCCAAACCACTGCACTACACTGGCTGTCATAAAATGAGACCGCACTGGCTCACATCAAACTATTTCAATCCACATCACTTTCTCCATTGATGTAGACTCGAGTTGATCAACTCAGACTCAAGTCACTTCAACGACTTGACTTGGATTCGACTTGACAATAAACGACAGACTGACTTGACTCAACTTGTGACTTGTATATTTTTAGTGACTGACTTGCTATCCTTGGTTCAGTAATGTAACTCAGTCATCCAGAAACTTTATGACTTTGAGCAATGCTTCCATCTCTTTTTACCTATTGGTCATGTGACGATCTGTCTCAAGCCTGAAGCATGGGCCCATTTCTTAGTGGGGAACAGCAAATGTGTTAGGCAACAGGCTTGAGGTGAGGTTGAGGTCTGCTCGGCAACCTGTCCCCGCTGCATATTGGAGGAGACTTCTAAGACCTTTCCTAAGAACAGAAGGCAAGACTCGCCCCCAGAGCACAGGGTGCATTTCTCAAAGGAGAACAGCAAACAGGCTTGAGGAGGAAGGATCCTTCCTTCTAAAGCTTTTGAAAATTCAGTAATGTGGAGTAAGAAGGATCCTATCCCCCACTTCTGAAAAAGCCTCCAGCTTTCCCCACTTCAGAAGCTGTAGAATCTTTTATGCCCATTGACACAAAAGCCTCCAGCTTGAGGAATGGGGAGTAAGATGGATCCTGTTCCCTACTTTTGAAGCTGCAGACCCTTGAATGCCCACTTCCCCCCTACACCCCCCATCATCTCCTTTTTTTTCCCCTCCTGTTAAAGTTTGCTCCCAGACTTGAAACTTGACTTGAAAGTATCTTGCAGGGACTTGAGACTCTACTTGAAACTTGGAAGATCGAGATTTGAGATTTGACTTGAGAGTTGGAGTAAAAGACCTTAATACATCACTGACTTTCTCATGTGTCAGTTCACATGTCTGTTCTGCCTTATTTCTGGATTCAGCCATGAATGTTTAAACTTTTAAAGGGAGGGTTAAAAAGTCATGGCTGAATCCAGAAATAAGACAGAACATATATGTGAACTGGCACATGAGAAAATGACATGGATTTTAAAAAGATTGATTTGTTAATCTCTAATGACAAGATACCCATAACAAGTACTGGATTGGGGTCATTATAATGGTAATAACTGAGGAAAGTGACAAAAAAAATATCAGAAACATCCAACATTATTTTTATTTTTAAAAGAAAACATAATTGAAAAGTCAAGTTTATGCAGGATATAATGAGAGAGTCCTTAGAATTATTATGTGATTTCACAAAGCAAATCAAGAAATACTTGAACATCTGGTTTCGCACAGATCATGTGAAAAGAATCTCAATGTGACTGTGCAAACACATATAGGTTGAGATCTTGCATTGGGAGACGGGTGTGTGTCATACCATAGTTCCACCTCTGCAGCTACATCTCACAATACCATCCCTCAAACTCACCTTGTAAGCAGTGCAGCCCTCTCCCCATAAAACCCAGACATTTCTGTACTATTAGGAAATGGAGGGGGGATCAGCAGGAACACATCCAGCTATTTTCCTGTAGTTAGATTCTTTGTGACAGTCATCCACATGGACTTCCATGGATCCTGAGGATATCCCTGCAAATGATGTCCTTGCAGCACATCCAGCTATAGGAAAATAGCTGGGCACATCCTGGCTAACCCCCCTGCCCTCTGACAACCTGGAAATGGCCATGTTAGCGGTGGGGGCTGTGCTGTTTATAAGATAAGTTGGAAGAAGCTGGGCACTGTCAGAAACAGAATTCCAGTCTCTGCATAATCAAAATTGTGAGTTCAGACTTAATACTATCATAATTCACTAATAGTAGTGAAGCCTCAGTCTTTAAAAAATAACTACTAGGAGTCTGGTCCTGTACAAATGGATAGTGATATTCTTTCCTGGATTTGTTACTGATATACAGCCTCCAAGCCCCAAGTGTAAGAAATTGTTTTAAAATGTTGATTAAAGAGGCAAAGACAATCACACCTAGTTAGCAAGGCTACCTTTTAAATCTTTCAGAAGAAAAATAATAAATAGCACATAGTCATCTGGGGTTGGTGTTTCAGACTGCACAGGGGCAAGCTGGTCATTATGTGGGGAGTGAGATTCTATCATGAACAAGAACCCAAAAGAAGATGTTTTCCTAAAATATGTTACCATTATGATTGATGTTCATGCTGAGGTTTTGAATCCATGAACAGGCACTTCCATTGGGGTCACTGACATGTATATTTTCACCATGTCTAATGTGAGCAGGATGACTTGAAAAGAGGCCCTCAGCCATGCAAATCTACGTGGACATCTAGAAGAGAGAACTGGTTTTAAAAAATAGCTTCAACACAAGCATATGCTAGGAGGTGATTCTGCTCCGAGGTAAATGAGGCAGACCTTGGAAGAGGCTAAATGAATATCACATGTATTACTAGATAAGACATTGATTTGCATGATAGGGGTGAGTCCTACTCTGCGTGAAATAACACACCAACATACATGTATAAGTGGAAGAGAAAGGCCATAACTTTTGTTGCTTACCACTGCTCATAGCATGGGTCCTGGTCTAGGCATCAACCAATGAGCCTGTTGATTGATGAGCCTGACCCTCCAGCCTGATGCCGGAACCACTGAGATAACAGGTAAAGGATCCAAATGGGTGAATGTCCCAGCATGGTCACTCTGCCAAGATCATTCCCATCCCATATCACCTGAGTCCCCTAGGGGGATTCCCGTACTTTACACTTACTGTAATGCACTGGTAATTAATGTTCTAGATCCAGGCCCATGCCACCCACTACCAAAGGTGGACAAGAGAGGGACTTCCCTGCCAAAGCCTGATTTTTACCAACCGATTGCAGCTGCACCCAACATATCAATGACACCAGCCACCTGGCACCATGCAAACTGACCCACCAGGCCTGCCACTGTTCAGGGGAAACAATGGCGGGGGGAACAGCCTTCCAAGTGCAAGGCCCAAAGTTCCCAAAATTCTTAGCTTGTCTTAGTATTGGAGTTTTGTTTATATCAGCACTATGTTATCTGTGATGCACATAATTAGCACTGTAAAAATACATTTTTGGAAGTGGCAGGGCAATGAATGGCATTTTTACTTTGTAGCTTGGAAAGTTCAAAAATTGAGTAATTCACCATCCAAACATAGTCAAGGGACACAATGAATATGTCATTACATCAATAGCAAAGCAACGATAATTTATATTTTACTAAGTTGCCTCAGTACCACAATTACATATACAATTCATGTTGACAGTTTAATGAAAGTTTGTGATAAAATGTGGACAAATTCTGGATTTGTGTGTCGAGCAAACAGACCATGCCAATACACTACCGTATAATGAATATGCCGTAACTTATTGCTCTCTGCAATAAGAGATATGATTCTTCATTTAATCCCAAGCAGTGCCTAGGTTATGGTACAAGACGTGTTTGCAGTACATTTCTCTCTGTAGCTCTTTGACTATGATGTGGGGTATGTGTGTGTGCGCGCGGATGTGTGTGTTTGACCATGATTCTATGAAATTTAACTCTGCTTCAAATGGAGGATTACCATAAACATGCAACTATTACATTTAATTGTAGGAGAGGCCTTTTCTAAAATATTGACTAGAATTCACTAAGGCTGTTACGAATGCATAATTTAGAGTAACACATTTGTGACTGGTTCATATTTGTGATCCCTGCATATTCCCTAGTTTAGGAGATAGATAGGAACTGTGAAAGTCCCCCAATCACCACTTACTGGGTGGCAGCTAATGCAGTCGATGGAGATTTCCTGTTGATTGGGAAGATTCTAACTGACATTCCCTCCCACTTTCATACAAGTGATCTTCAATGTGAGGAGGGAATTGAGACAGAGACCCTGCTTTTGACTGTCACACCAGAGATCACTCACAGAAAGTGGTGGGAATGTAAGTCATCTGCTTCTCAGTCAACAGGCAAACAGATACCCATTGATTGCAGTGGCTGCTGTCTGGTAAGTGAGACTGTGGGGGTGGCCCTGGAGACACAAGATAGCTATGTAACTATGTATTAGTAACTGCTTTTGTGATTATTTTCAAGATTGAAAGATAAATCTAAACTCATCAAGTTCCTCAGAAACTTTGAAGACTGTTTAAAGATACCTGAATGTCAAATAAAAGGTCCAAAAAGGTGACTAAGAGGAAGGATCAACAAATTCAGTACGAAAAAAAGAGCCTGAACTCTTGATGTGCCTTGACATGATAACATAAATATGATATAAACTGTTTAAGGACATGGCACTAATAGATGAATCAATAAAGGGTGAACAGTAATTGTTACAGGAAGTGTATGAGAAGTACACTTTCTGAACCTTAAACTTAAACCTTAATCACTAAACCTAATTGGAGAAAGCACCTAACTGGGGAAAAATCAAATGCATCAATAAATGGTAAACAGTAATTATAACAGTAAGTATATGTGAAGTACAGTTTCTGAACCTTAAAGTTATACCTTAATAACTAAAAACAGTTCCCTTAGAAACAGGCTGGATGCTGGCCAGTGTAACATGTATTTTTAATAAAGAGTCCAAGCAGCAGACCCAGGAATTTATAGATCTGTCAGCTCAACTCTGGTCCCAGTTGAATCAGTGAAACCTTATTAAGGGCAAACTCAGTAAAAATGTTGAACTAACTTTATTGCAGAGAGTAAAGTCAAGCCTCATCTTCCTCAAAATACTCCTTGATGTGTCAAAGCTGATGGACACACTATTCCTGGTGGGGTTGATTTTGCTTTTGAAAGGTCCAAAAGATTCCTATAACAACACAGAAAAGGTAGAATAAGAGCACAAGTCCTCTCAAGTGACTGGAAAGAAAGGATAAGATAGTTTTGGAAAAACTAAGCCAATTCAGACGTAATTATCTTGGTTTAATAAGCATTCATTAGCTATACTAACTTCATCATTTTGCTGCAATTTATTTAAACTAGAGGTGGCCAACATGTGGCCCACAGATAGCATACTGTACCCCATGGGCACCCCAGTGGTTAAAAAAATGATTTTTTTTACAAATCTTCCAATTTTTTTCAGTGCCCCCCCCCAGTTATTTTAGGGCAAGAAGTTTTTGGCTCTTTCCGCATGTGTGAAAATAAATGGGCAAAAACGGGACTCACCAGCTTTCTTCTTCATCCGGGTGACTCCGTTGGGACAAGGAGCAGTGCAAGCTCGTCGCTCCGCACTGCTCCGGCATCCAAAATGTCGACTTCCGGTTGGTGGAGGCTCTTCACCAACCAGAGAAGCTCACCAGCCTAAAGCCCAGCCCCGGCAGATCTGCAGGCACGCACTTGCATGCGCCTGCAAATCTGCACTGGAGCGCTGCCACGGAGTCACGCACTCCGTGCTTTTTAAAAACCTCTAAAAAGAGGTTTTTAAAAAACATGCTGCGCGACCAGTTCCAGTCACTCCAGAGTGGACTGAGGTATGGAACTACAAAAAGTAGTCTGCCCCAGTCCACTCTACAGTGCAGAAGACCTCCGTTGGAGGTCGCTCTGCACCGTTTTAATAGCCCGGTGCGGAAAAGGCCTTTGTTTACACTCTTACTTGGGAAAAAGTATCACTGAATGTTGTTGGACTTAGCTACCTCTTAGTAAAACTTTGTGTGAACAGTGTCTTGCAGAATTACTCATCTCCTTGACTTTTAAACTTTTTGTTGTGTTATGAACTGGACTATCAAGGTCAGAGACCTGGGCAGCGAGCCAGCCCAGAGAAGGGAGTATGAGAGCCAGTAGAGTCCAGCCAGGAGGAGACTAGCAAGCACTTTACACAGGGGAGTTCATTTACCAGAGCGTCAAGCGAAAGCTGTAGTCAGAGTTCCAAAAGCCAAGGGTCAATAGATCAATTCAAGGTAGAAAGAACTGGGTGCTGGGAGCAAGGAGCAGGCAAGAGGAGGGCTCGAAAAGAAGTTTGCCACAAGCAAAGGAAAGCTTCCAGGCAGGTAGTTATATAGCCCAAGACACAGGTGTGGCTAGTCATTGCTCCTAGAACTTAATCAAGGAAGCCCCCCTTTGCTCAGCTCTCTTGAGTCTCCACCTTGTTTGAGGGCTGATTGGCACAGGCTCCAAACCATCTTCAGAATTGGATTCTTGTTGCCCTAAAGGAGCAGGCAGAGGAACATCTGTGCCTGCTTGGTCCATGGCAGCAGAGGGAGCTCTTGAGCTGCAGGACTCGTCTCCAGCCAGAGCCACAGGGACTAACAGCTGCTGCTCGTCATCTCCACCCTGAGCAACAGGGACCAACAGCTGCTGCTTGTCATCAGCAGCTCTGACAGGGGCTTCAGTTATCACATGGAATAGAAATTGATTTAATGGACATCGTCGCCACAAGATACTCAATACTGCAAAGGTGCCAAATAGTTGCATTGTGTCACAAAAGTTAAGTGAATACAAACAAACAGCCACTTGTAGGCTAACATCCTTTTTGCTGTGATAGTCCTAAATAAGCTCTGGTACAATTCACTGCCTCCAGACATCAAGTAGGTAGTTAAATGGAGTTCTTATGTGTCTAAGTCTAGTGCTACATTAAATACACCTGTTTCTAGAAGGGCCCAGAATTTGTTGGAGAGCATATCTAAACAAACTATTTCACGAAAACCCATGAGTTATCAAAACTACTCCTTGATGATGATGATTTAAAAATGATGCTAATGATTTTAAAAAATCTCAAGCTATCATCCTCCTTAAAACACTATTAATATTACAAAATAGAGCTCTACTACAACTCTGCCTGAAGAAAGCCATCTACTAATGCTCAGTATTGGCCAGGGTAGCCAACAAAAAACTAAAGGAGTGGGAGAGATCCAGATCTGAGATGTGAGAAATCATCCATGGGACAGTTATCACCTTGGGTACTCTACAATGCTAGGCTTTATGGAAGAATGGCAAGAAGAAAGCCACTGATTAAAAAAATGAATATCAAAGCCCATTTGGAGTTTGCTAAAAGGCATGTGGGAGACTACATAACTCACCCTCTGGAAGCTCAGGAATCTGACACAGAGGGGCTGGATTGTAAAGGAGTTTCTGGCTCCAGAAACTGGCTTCCACCTAAACCTGAGCAGCTGGTGGCTGAAGCAGCTGAGGGGTGATCTCCTCAGCAGGACTTAATAGATGCTGAAGAAACATTCACTTCCTTTGAAGTATGGCAAAAAGAGAAGGAGAAGCATCATAAAGATCAGCATATGTTAAATAGGAGAGGTGTCCAGAGGCAGTCACCTATAAATCTCCCAGCAGATATTTCGTGCCCTTGTTGTTCATAACTGCATATTCAGTCACTTCAACTAGCAATGCTCTCGATATTCATGTGTTTCACAGAATTCTTTGCCTCTGGGCTATGTTTAATGATTAATGATCCCTTGTCTCACTACATTTTGCCTTTGTTGTCCAGGCCACTGATTTTGTGTAATGGCTTTTGAATTGGCTGAGACCTTGATCTTGCACCTTCCTTCACTTAACTTGAACTGGATTGACTTTCCTGTAGATGATTCTCTTAGGCCCTTTCTGCATGGCATTTTTAAACTGTATTAGGCACACTCCCTCCCTGCTTGAGGAGCTGCCGTACCACATGATGTTCTGGCCAAACAGGTGCTATCCCAGCTGCAGGCAGTGCTGACATGCTTTTTTTCATTTTTGGCTGAAAGGCCAAAATAACCTCCCTTTCACACATCAATTGCATGAGCGGAGGGCATGCAGAGCCGCCATCCAGTGTGCTTCCAGGAACAACCCGGGAGTGGGCGGGATGTGGGCCATCCCTGCTGCCTGTCCCTCATGCAGAAACTCCCAGGGGAAGCTCTGCCCAGCAGCAGGCCGGCCGTTCCCCTATAGCAGCAGCAAACACTGCAGGACATGTCACTGAGGGAGACCACCCCAGGGCTGACGTCACTGCTCACACTTGCGATGACAGCAGCCCCCAGGGTCTGGAAAACTGAGAATTTTTTTAAAAAAAAAAATCAGCACTATCGTTAGCTCCATAGTACCGAGCAGCGTGCCTTCAGGGCCGACAGCCAGCCTAGTTCTCACAGTGGAATTGGCGAGGAGCCCCCAGAGCGAAAACTCCCCACCCTTGACAATCCCTAGGGCCATCCCCCCAACAGCCAAACACCTCCAACCTTGCTGAACATGGTGGACACGTCGGAGAGTCCAGCCAACACACCCAACGGATATGTCCCCAAAGAGAAATACAGTGATCCACATGTCAGCAGGAAGAATGGACTGCACACGTACAGGGTAGGTGACACCTGACTGGGAAGCATGGTGTGTGAAAGGCACCCCAGGGACTTAGCAGTCCACAGGGTGGAAGGAATGCCATACTGTGTGTGATGGGCAGCTGAAAAGGCCACTTCAAGTCTGGACAGGATCCATGCGACTGTACCGTACAGACCCAGGAATGTTGTGGCACCACTTCATTCTGCTGTGAGGAGACCTCACCTGGATATTGTGTGCAGTTCCAGGCACCACAAAGCAAGAATGATAGTGAACACATCGGAACATGTCTAGAGCTGGGAGACCGAAAGGATGAAAGGCCCGGAAAACCATGGAGCCCTGTGAGGAAAGCCTCAGGAAGCCAGGGACATCTAGCCCGATGGAAATCAGGTTGACAGAAAACAGGAGAGCCATGCTGTCAGATTTCAGGAGACATCATAGTGAACAGGGAGCTAACCCTTTTCCTGCTGCTGCAGAGACCTGGACATGGCACAATAGGACCAAATGTTAGGCAAATAGATTGCAACCAAAGATCAAGGAGAATCCCTGGAGGGCACACCCTTCTGATGGTGCAGTGTGCTGCCTCCCAATGTGGTGGGCTCACCTCCCTTCTCCAGAGTGGTGCAAACCATACTGCAGAATGTGCAGTCTCACCCTTCTGGTGGTGGTGCCACTCCGATGTCCTCTGTGGTCCTCTCCACATCACAACAAGAGATGGCCAGGGTTCCCTCTGCTAGTCAGCTGCTGCCTGAGGGCCATCACTAGAGGGGAATGCTTCTGGGAAGGGGGGACGTGTAAAAAGAGAGTTCAGCGCTATAGCCCACACTTTGGTTTGGCCGGGCTGAGAGGGGTCGATGGCATCTCTGCTGGGAAGGAGACGCTAACTGCCTGTCTGCTTTGTGCCCCGGTGGTTACCTGCTTCTCCACTGCCGGTGAGCTTTGTTGCTGGAGGCAGGCATAGGATTGCATCCAGCAATCGCTATGTGCCACAGGTCCTTTCTGAAGCCTGTTTGTAACCAGCGGGGGGACTACCCAATAAAAGCACATTCCTGCCACTGTGCCTGCATTCTCCTTGCCTAGCAGCTGGAAGTGGGTGTGACAGGGACACGTATGTCATGCACATCTCCCTTCCAATGGTTGCTCCTTCAAATGGCCTCTGAGTTCCCCATGGCATGCTGCCCCTCCCCCCGCGCAGATGGTGGCAACAGATGACACCGGGAGCATGAGTATGCTGTGCTTATTATGCCAGTGAGGATCTACACATGGTTCATGGGGCAACATGTGCTTTACTTTATTCACAGAGGGAAAGGGAGATGTATTCAGAATACATGTTGTGGTTTTGGGTATGGGTACCAGATCCCCTCAGGGAAGCATGCATGCCTGGTGGCTTCAGGGACATAGGGAGGCAGAGGGCACGGTGTCATTGCAGCTGCAGCTGGGAGTGTGGATGGCGTGTCAGCCAGTGATCATCCTCGCAATGGCATCCCTGACCCTCTGGCCCTCCCGGAGCCGAGGATCATGTGCTGAGTAGACATAGGCAGCTGGGGGGATGGTGACGGGTGCGGGTGGGAGGAGGTTGGGATGCAGTGCATGGCTCTTGGTTTTGCAGATGTTGTGCAGGACCATGCAGGCAGCGACGACCGGCAGGAAATTTGGCTCGGAGACAGTCAATGGAGCCAACAGGCAGCCCCATTTGGCCTTCAGTCTACCAAAGGCACGCTCTACGACACTGCAGCACTGATTGAAGACTCTGTTTAGGCCATCTTCGGGGGTCCAACTGACCTCTGTAGGGCCTCATGAGCCACCGGCCCAAGGGCTAGGCTCCATCTGCCAGGATGACAGGCCCGACCTGCACGCCATGGATGGTGATGGTCAGGTTGCTGGGGATGAATTGCCTGGGCTTCATAGCCTGCCACAGAGCTGAGTGATGGAAGACATGGGCATCATGAGTGCAGCCCGTAAACCCCAACTCAATGTCCAGAAATTGTCCAGAATGATCTGTCAGGCCTTGCAGCAGGATGGAGAAGGTGTCCTTTCTGTTGAGGAACTCCTGCGCACGTCCTTTCGGGGGCCATACAGGGACATTGGTACCGTCCAGGGAGCCAATACACTGTGGGAATCCCATGGCCTTGAAGCCTTTCATGATCTAAGGGTGGGAAGGGAAAGTGGCATCAACAGAGACATCAGTACACTGGGGGCATCAGTGACACACATGGGACGTTGGGTGGGTCTGAGAGGGGAGGAAATGTCTGGCAGGTTAAACAGTAGCCCCCTTGAATGATGTTGCCCGCCCATCTGCCCTATCTATACATTCCTCACAGCAGCATGCCATCTCACCTGAGGGGGGAGCAGTCGCAAGACAGCCATGCTTCCCATAGCACAGCTGCTACTGCAGGGTGGACTCACTGTGCAGTGGTTGCCCAGGCAAACGATGGTGCCCAGCAGGAAGTGTTCAATGGCAAGGCAGACTTCCACCACAACCTCTGCCACCGTCGAGATGCTGAGTCCAAAGGTTTTGGCAGCCTTCCTGTAAATTAAGGGAGTGGTGCGCCACCAGATCGCAATGGTGACCCATTCCTCTACGGAGATGGGCACCCTCATGACAGTGGTGGTGTGCTGCAGGTGTGGGCAGAGATGTTCTACTATCTTGAAGAGGGTGGCTCAGGTAATTTTGAAGTGGTAAAGCCACATTTCATCATCCCAGATCACTAACACTTCTCTGATCCATCAGTCCCATTGGACATGAATCCTGAGCCACCATCTCCGGGGACGCGGGAAGGTTCCCAGCCAGGCATGCACGGTGACATGGGGATAGGCAGAATCTTCCCCATCAGTTGCTACAGTGGCAGCAGTGGTGGTGTGGATGGTGGCGGCCGCCACCAGGATAGCTCTCCTCTGCCTTCGCCACTGTTGTGCCTTCCAGGCCCAGAGGGAGGTGATGTTGTTCATATAGAGCTGTATGGCCAGTGTCCTGAGGAGCTCCGTCTGGTCAGGCTCCATCGCTGGTCATCGGGGTTGTGGAGACAACTACGGCTCGAGCTGGATCACAACTGCAATCTGTCCTGCCAGTCCCTGCCTTTTCCGGAGCAGCCTGTGATCACCTGTTGGAAGGATCCATCAAGCTAACGTTA
>CAOLHI010007936.1:0-12028 GCA_948474755.1 Ctenosaura bakeri
GCAGCCGAAGGAACCAGCAGGGAAACGGCACCGTCCCGGAGGCGGCGGCGGCTCGCGAGTCCATCCCCCCCGCGCGTGCAAGAAAGGAGCCCGTCACTCCTGGCGCGCGCGGGGGAGGCGGGCGCGACTGTCGCTCCCTCCTGGCGCGCGCGGGGGGGCTGCTCGCAACAGCCCTCCGATCGCGCGCGCGCGCACGGGGGGCGGGCGCGACTGTCCCTCGCTCCTGGCGCGAGCGACAGTCGCGCCCGCCCCCCCCGCGCGCGCCAGGAGCGAGCGACAGTCGCGTCCGACCCCCGCGCGCGCGAGCGGAAGGCTGTCGCGGGCAGCCCCCCGCCCGTGCGAAGCAGGATGCTCTCGCATCCGCCGCGCTTGCTCCCCGGCCCCCCTTCCTTCCGCACGGGCGGAGGGAAGGAGGCGCGACCCGGCCGCCTCCCCGACGCACCGCACTACAGGTGAGTGCGTGTGGGCGCCGGGAGCGTAGCGCGAGCGCGGGGTGATTTTCGCTTGAAAGCGAAAATCAAAAACCCCGCGCTCGCGCCGCTGCAGCCCCGTGAGAGTGCCGGAAGTGGGAGTGCGTCGTGCGGAGCGACGCTCCCACTCCCGCACGGCTCACGGGGCTATTTCGCACGGGAAAGCCCGTGCGAAAAGGGCCTGAGGCAAAGAAGAGCAGCCATGCCTAGCTCCGTGGTCTCTCAGCCCAGTGACTGGTGAGTGGCCTTCCTCCCATTCCAACTGCCATTGCTCTGGCTTCTGAGGGAAAGAAGAGCAGCCGTGCTTTCCTCAATCGTCTCTCGGCCCCGTGACTGGTGAGAGGCCTTCCTCCCATTCCAACTGCCATTGCTCCGGCTTCTGAGGGAAAGAAGACCAGCCATGCTTACCTCCAACGTCTCTCGGCCTAGTGATTGGTGAGAGCCCTTCCTCCCATTCCAACTGCCATTGCTCTGGCTTCTGAGGGAAGGAAGAGGATCCATGCCTAGCTCCATGGTCTCTTGGCCCAGTGACACGTGACAGGCGTTTCTCCCATTCCAACTGCCATTGCTGTCCCTTCTGAGGCAAAGAATAGCAGCCATGCTTAGCTCCGTGGTCTCTCGGCCTAGTCACTGGTGAGAGGCCTTCCTCCCATTCCAACTGCCATTGCTCTTGCTTCTGAGGCAAAGAAGAGCAGCCGTGCTTAGCTCCATGGTCTCTTGGCCTAGTGAGTAGTGAGAGGCCTTCCTCCCATTCCAACGGCCATTACTCTAGCTTCTCAGGCAAAGAAGAGAAGCTGTGCCTTGCTCCAAGGTCTCTCGGCCCATTGACTGGTGAGAGGTATTCCTCTAATTCCAACTGCCATTGCTCTGGCTTCTGAGGCAAAGAACAGCAGCCATGCTTAGCTCCATGGTCTCTCGGCCTAGTGACTGGTGAGAGGTCTTCCTCCCATTCCAACTACCATTGCTCAGGCATCTGACACAAAGAATATCAGCCATGCTTAGCTCCATGGTCTTCGGCCTAGTGACTGGTGAGAGGTCGTCCTCCCATTCCTACTGCAATTGCTTCAGCTTCTCAGGCAAAGAAGATCAGCAATTCTTAGCTCCATGGTCTCTCGGCCTAGTGACTGGTGAGAGGCCTTCCTCCCATTCCAACTGCCATTCCTCTGGCTTCTGAGGCAAAGAAGAGCAGCCATGCTTAGCACCATGGTCTCTTGGCCTAGGGACTGGTCAGAGGCCTTCCTCCCATTCCAACTGCCATTGCTCTGGCTTCTGAGGCAAAGAAGAGCAGCCATGCTTAGCTCCATGGTCTCTCGGCATAGTGACTGATGAGATGCCTTCCTCCCATTCTAACTGCAATTCCTCTGGATTCTGAGGCAAAGAAGAGCAGGCCTGCCTTGCTCCATGGTCTCTCAGCCCAGTGACTGGTGAGTGGCCTTCCTCTCATTCCAACTGCCATTGCTCTTGCTTCTGAGGGAACGAAGAGCAGCCATGCTTTGCTCGATGGTCTCTCAGCCCAGTGACTTGTGAGAGGTCTTCCTCCCATTCCAACTACCATTGCTCTGGCTTCCTAGGGAAAGAAGAGTAGCCATGGTTACCTCCATGGTCTCTCGGCCCAGTGACTGCTGAGAGGCCTTCCTCCCATTCCAACTGCCATTGCTCAGGCTTCTGACGCAAAGAATAGCAGCCATGCTTAGCTCCTTAGTCTCTCGGCCTAGTGACTGGTGAGAGGTCATCCTGCCATTCCTACTGCAAATACTTCGGCTTCTGAGGCAAAGAAGAGCAGCCATGCTTAGCTCTATGGTCTCTCGGCCTAGTGACTGGTAAGAGGCCTTCCTCCCATCCCAACTGCCATTGCTCTGGCATCTGAGGCAAAGAAGAGCAGCCATGCTTAGCTCCATGGTCTCTCGGCCTAGTGACTGGTGAGAGGTCTTCCTCCCATTCCAACTGCCATTGCTCTGTCTTCTGAGGCAAAGAAGAGCAGCCATGCTTAGCTCCATGGTCTCTCGGCCTAGTGACTGGTGAGAGGTCTTCCTCCCATTCCAACTGCCATTGCTCTGGCTTCCTAGGGAAAGAAGAGTAGCCATGAGTACCTCCATGTTCTCTTGGCCCAGTGACTGCTGAGAGGCCTTCCTCCCATTCCAACTGCCATTGCTCAGGCTTCTGAGGCAAAGAAGAACAGCCATGCTTAGCTCCGTGGTCTCTCGGCCCATTGACTGGTGAGAGGCCTTGCTTCAATTCCAACTGCCATTGCTCTGGCTTCTCAGGGAAAGAAGAGCAGCTATGCTTATCTCCATCATCTCTTGGCCTAGTGACTGGTGAGAGGCCTTCCTCCCATTCCAACTGCCATTGCTCTGGCTCTGAGGGAAAGAAAAGCAGCCATGCTTAGCTCCATGGTCTCTCGGCCTAGTAACTGGTGAGAGGCCTTCCCCCATTCCAACTGCCAATCCTCTGGCTTCTTAGGCAAAGAAAAGTAGAAAAGTAGACATGCTTAGCTCCATGGTCTCTCGGCCTAGTGACTCGTGAAAGGCTTTCCTCACATTCCAACTGCCATTGCTCTGGCTTCTTAGGCAAAGAATAGCAGCCATGTTTAGCTCCTTGGTCTCTCGGCCTAGTGACTGGTGAGAGGCCTTCCTCCAATTCCAACTGCCATTGCTGTGGCCTCTGAGGCTTCTTTGCTTCAGAAATCAGAGCAATTGCAGTTTGAATGGGAGGAAGGCCTCTCACCAGTCACTGGGCTTAGAGACCATGGAGCTCAGCAGGGCTGCTATTCTTTGCCTCAGAAGCCAGAGCAATGGCAGTTGGAATGGGAGGAAGGCCTCTCACCAGTCACTGGGCCGAGAGACTATGGAGCTAGTCACGGATCCTCTTCTTTGTCTCAGAAGGCAGAGCAATGGCAGGTGGAATGGGAGGAAGACCTCTCAACAGTCACTAGTCCAAGACACCATGGAGCTAAGCATGGCTGCTCTTCTTTGCCTCAGAAGCCAGAGCAATGGCAGTTGGAATGGGAGAAAGGCCTCTCATAAGTCACGAGGCGGAGAGACCATGGAGCTAAGCATGCCTGCTCTTTTTTACCTAAGATGCCAGAGTAATGGCAGTTGGAATGGGAGGATGGCCTCTCACCAGTTACTTCGCCGAGAGACCATGGAGCTAAGCATTGCTGCTCTTCTTTGCCTCAGAAGCCAGAGCAATCACAATTGGAATGGGAGGAAGGTCTCTCACCAGTCACTGGGCCTAGAGAACATGGAGCATGGCACGGCTGCTCTTCTTTGCCGCAGAATCCAGAGGAATGGCAGTTGGAATGGGAGGAAGGCCTCTCATCAGGCACTAGGCCGAGAGACCAAGGATCTAAGCATGGCTGCTCTTCGTTGCCTCAGAAGCCAGAGGAATGGTAGTTGGAATGGGAGGAAGGCCTCTTACCAATCATTAGGTCGAGAGACCATGGAGCTAAGCATGGCTGCTCTTCTTTGCCTCAGAAGCCAGAGGAATGGCAGTTGGAACTGGAGGAAAGCCTCTTACCTGTAACTAGGCCGAGAGACCATAGAGCTAAATATGGCTGCTCTTCCTTGCCTCAGAAGCCAGAACAATGGCAGTTGGAATGGGAGGAACCCTCTCACCAGTCAGTGGGCCAAGAGACCACGGAGCTAGGCAGGGCTGCTCTTCTTTTCCTCAGAAGCCAGAGGAATGGCAGTTGGAAGTGAAGGAAAGCCTCTTACCAGTCACTGGGCCGAGAGACGATCGAGGTAAGCATGGCTGCTCTTCTTTGCCTCAGAAACTGGAGCAATGGCAGTTGGAATGGGAGGAAGGCCTCTTACCCGTCACTAGGCCGAGAGACAATCGAGCTAAGTATGGCTGCTCTTCTTTGCCTCAAAAGCCTGAGCAATGGAAGTTGGAATGGGAGAAAGGCCTGTCACTAGTCAATAGGCGGAGAGACCACGGAGCTAAGCATGGCTGTTCTTCTTTGCCTCAGAAGGCAGAGCAATGGCTTTTGGAATGGAAGGAACGCCTCTAACCTGTCACTAGGCCGAGAGACCATGGAGCTAAGGATGGCTGCTCTTCCTTGCCTAAGACGTCAGAGCAATGGCAGTTTGACTTAGAGGAAGGCCTCTTCCTTGTCACTGGGCCGAGACCATGGAGCTCGGCATGGCTGCTATTCTTTGCTTGAGAATCCAGAGGAATTGCAATTGGAATGGGAGGAAAGCCCCGCACGAGTCACTTGGCCGAGAGATCATGGAGCTAGTCACGGCTCCTCTTCTTTGCCTCAGAAGGCAGAGCAATGGCAGTTGGAATGGGAGGAAGGCCTCCCAACAGTCACTAGGCCGAGAGACCATGGAGCAAAGTATGGCTGCTATTCTTTGCCTCAGAAGACAGAGCAATGGCAGTTGGAATGGGAGGAAGGCCTCTCACCAGTCACTGGGCAGAGAGACCATGGAGCTAGTCACGGCTCCTCTTCTTTGCCTCAGAAGGCAGAGCAGTGGCACGTGGAATGGGAGGAAGGCCTCTCAACTGTAACTGGGCTGAGAGACCGTGGAGCTAGGCACGGCTGCTCTTATTTGCCTCAGAAGCCAGAGCAATGGCAGTTGGAATGGGAGGAAGGCCTCTTACCAGTCACTGGGTCGAGGACCACGGAGCTAAGCATGGCTGCTCTGCTTTGCCTTAGGAGCTAGAGGAATGGCAGTTGGAATGTGAGGAAGGCCTCTTACCTGGCACTAGGCAAAAGAGACAATGGAGTAAATCATGGTTGCACTTCTTTGCCTCAGAAGCCAGACGACTGGCAGTTGGATTAGGAGGAAGGCCTCTCACGAGTCACTAGGCCGAGAGACCATGGAACTAGGCACGGCTGCTCTTCTTTGCCTCAGAAGCCAGAGCAATGGCAGTTGGAATGGGAGGAAGGCCTCTCACCAGTCACTAGGCCGAGAGACCATGGAACTAGGCACGGCTGCTCTTCTTTGCCTCAGAAGACACAGCAATGGCAGTTCGAATGGGAGGAAGGCCTCTCACCAGTCAGTGGGCCGAGAGACCATGGAGCTAAGCACGGCTGCTCTTCTTTCCCTCAGAAGCCAGAGCAATGGCAGTTGGAATGGGAGGAAGGCCTCTCACGAGTCACTAGGCCGAGAGACCATGGAACTAGGCGTGGCTGCTCTTCTTTCCCTCAGAAGCCAGAGCAATGGCAGTTGGAATGGGAGGAAGGCCTCTCACCAGTCACTAGGCCGAGAGACCATGGAGCTAAGCAAGGCTGCTCTTCTTTGCGTCCGAAGCCAGAGTAATGACAATTTGAATTCGAGAAAGGGCTCTTCCTAGTCACTGGGCCGAGACCATGGAGCTCGGCATGGCTGCTCTTCTTTGCCTTAGAATCCAGAGGAATGGTAATTCGAATGGAGGAAGGCCTCTCACCAGTCACAGGGCCGAGAGACCATGGAACTAGGCACGGCTGCTCTTCTTTGCCTCAGAAGCCAGAGCAATGGCAGTTGGAATGGGAGGAAGGCCTCTCACCAGTCACTAGGCTAGAGACCATGGAGCTAAGCACGGCTGCTCTTCTTTGCCTCAGAAGCCAGAGCAATGGTAGTTGGAATGGGAGGAGGGCCTGTTACTAGTCACTAGGCTGAAAGACCATGGAGCTAAGCATGGCTGCTCTTCTTTGCCTCAGAAACCAGAGCAATGGCCGTTGGAATGAGAGGAATGCCTCTCACCAGTAACTGGGCCGAGAGACCATGGAACTAGGCACGGCTGCTCTTCTTTCCCTCAGAAGCCAGAGCAATGGCAGTTGAAATGGTAGGAAGGCCTCTCACCAGTCACTAGGCCGAGAGACCATGGAGCTAAGCACGGCTGCTCTTCTTTGCCTCAGAAGCCAGAGCAATTGCTGTTGGAATGGGAGGAAGGCCTCTTACCAGTCACTAGGCCGAGAGACAATCGAGCTAAGTATGGCTGCTCTTCTTTGCCTCAGAAGCCTAAGCAATGGAAGTTGGAATGGGAGAAACGCCTGTCACCAGTCAATGGGCCGAGAGACCACGGAGCTAAGCATGGCTGTTCTTCTTTGCCTCTGGAGGCAGAGCAATGGCATTTGGAATAGAAGGAAGGCCTCTAACCTGTCACTAGGCCGAGAGACCATGGAGCTAAGGATGGCTGCTCTTCCTTGCCTAAGACGTCAGAGCAATGGCAGTTTGAATTCGAGGAAGGCCTCTTCCTAATCACTGGGCCGAGACCATGGAGCTCGGCATGGCTGCTCTTCTTTGCCTGAGAATCCAGAGGAATTGCAATAGGAATGGGAGGAAAGCCTCTCACGAGTCACTTGGCCGAGAGACCATGGAGCTAGTCACGGCTCCTCTTCTTTGCCTCAGAAGGCAGAGCAATGGCAGTTGGAATGGGAGGAAGGCCTCTCAACAGTCACTAGGCCGAAAGACCATGGAGCTAAGTATGGCTGCTATTCTTTGCCTCAGAAGACAGAGCAATGGCAGTTGGAATGGGAGGAAGGCCTCTCACCAGTCACTGGGCCGAGAGACCATGGAGCTAGTCACGGCTCCTCTTCTTTGCCTCAGAAGGCAGAGCAATGGCAGGTGGAATGGGAGGAAGGCCTCTCAACAGTAACTGGGCCGAGAGACCGTGGAGCTAGGCACGGCTCCTCTTATTTCCCTCAGAAGCCAGCGGAATGGCAGTTGGAATGGTAGGAAGGCCTCTTACCAGTCACTGGGTAGAGAGACCACGGAGCTAAGCATGGCTGCTCTGCTTTGCCTCAGGAGCTAGAGGAATGGCAGTTTGAATGGGAGGAAGGCCTCTTACCTGGCACTAGGCAAAAGAGACAATGTAGCAAATCATGGTTGCACTTCTTTGCCTCAGAAGCCAGACGACTGGCAGTTGGATTAGGAGGAATGTCTCTCACCAGTCATTAAGCCGAGAGACCATGGAGCTAAACATGGCTGCTATTCTTTGCCTAAGAAGCCAGAGCAATGGCAGTTGCTCTGGGCTTAGAGACCATGGAGCTAAGCATGGCTGCTCCTCTTTTCCTAAGAAGCCAGGGCAATCGCAGTTAGCATGGGAGGAAGGCCTCTCACCAGTCACTGCGCCGGTAGACCGTGGAGCTAAGCATGGCTGTTCTTCTTTGCTTCAGAAATCAGAGCAATGGCAGTTTGAATGGGAGGAAGGCCTCTCACCAGTCACTGGGCCGAGAGACTATGGAGCTAGTCACGGCTCCTCTTCTTTGTCTCAGAAGGCAGAGCAATGGCAGGTGGAATGGGAGGAAGACCTCTCAACAGTCACTAGGCCGAGAGACCATGGAGCTAAGCATGGCTGCTCTTCTTTGCCTCAGAAGCCAGAGCAATGGCAGTTGTAATGGGAGAAAGGCCTCTCATAAGTCACGAGGCGGAGAAACCATGGAGCTAAGCATGCCTGCTCTTTTTTACCTAAGATGCCAGAGCAATGGCAGTTGGAATGGGAGGATGGCCTCTCACCAGTCACTTCCCCAAGAGACCATGGAGCTAAGTATGGCTGCTCTTCTTTGCCTCTGAAGCCAGAGCAATAGCAGTTGAAATGGGAGTAAGGCCTCTCACCAGTCACTGGGCCGAGAGACCATGGAGCTAGTCACGGCTCCTCTTCTTTGCCTGAGAAGGCAGAGCAATGGCAGTTGGAATGGGAGGAAGGCCTCTCAACAGTCACTAGGCCGAGTGACCATGGAGCTATGTATGGCTGCTATTCTTTGCCTCAGAAGACAGAGCAATGGCAGTTGGAATGGGAGGAAGGCCTCTCACCAGTCACTGGGCCGAGAGACCATGGAGCTAGTAACGGCTCCTCTTCTTTCCCTCAGAAGCCAGAGCAATGGCAGGTGGAATGGGAGGAAGGCCTCTCAACAGTAACTGGGCCGAGAGACCGTGGAGCTAGGCACGGCTGCTCTTATTTGCCTTAGAAGCCAGCGGAATGGCAGTTGGAATGGGAGGAAGGCCTCTTACCAGTCACTGGGTCGAGAGACCACGGAGCTAAGCATGGCTGCTCTGCTTTTCCTCAGGAGCTAGAGGAATGGCAGTTGGAATGGGAGGAACGCCTCTTACCTGACACTAGGCAAAAGAGACAATGGAGCAAATCCTGGTTGCACATCTTTGCCTCAGAAGCCAGACGACTGGAAGTTGGAATTGGAGGAAGGTCTCTCACCAGTCATTAAGCTGAGAGACCAAGGATCTAAGCATGGCTGCTCTTCTTTGCCTCAGAAGCCAGAGCAATGGCAGTTGGAATGGGAGGAAGGCCTCTTACCAGTCACTGGGCCGAGAGACCATGGAGCTAGTCACGGCTCCTCTTCTTTGCCGCAGAATCCAGAGGAATGGCAGTTGGAATGGGAGGAAGGCCTCTCACCAGGCACTAGGCCGAGAGAGCAAGGATCTAAGCATGGCTGCTCTTCTTTGGCTCAGAAGCCGGAGGAATGGTAGTTGGAATGGGAGGAAGGCCTCTTACCAGTCTTTAGGCCGAGAGACCATGGAGCTAATCATGGCTGCTCTTCTTTGCCTCAGTAGCGAAATCAATGGCAGTTGGAATGGGAGGAAGTCCTCTTACCTGTAACTAGGCCGAGAGACCATAGAGCTAAATATGGCTGCTCTTCCTTGCCTCACAATCGAGAGCAATGGCAGTTGGAATGGGAGGAAGGCCTCTCACCAGTCACTACGCCGAGAGACCATGGAGCTAAGCATGGCTGCTCTTCTTTGCCTCAGAAGACAGAGCAATGGCAGTTGGAATGGGAGGAAGGCCTCTCACCAGTCACTGGGCCAAGAGACCACGGAGCTAGGCAGGGCTGCTCTTCTTTTCCTAAGAAGCCAGAGGAATGGCAGTGGGGATTGGAGGAAGGCCTCTTACCAGTCACTAGGCCGAGAGACCATGTAGCAAGGCACGGCTGCTCTTCTTTGCCTCAGAAGCCAGAGCAATGGCAGTTGGAATGGGAAGAAGGCCTCTCAACAGTTATGGGGCCAAGAGACCATCGAGCTAGGTACGGCTGCTCTTCTTTGCCTCAGAAGCCAGAACAATAGCAGTTGGAATGGGAGGAAGGCGTCTCACCAGTCACTCGACCGAGAGACTATGGAGCTGGGCATTGCTGCTCTTCTTTGCCTCAGAAGCAAGAGGAATTGTAGTTGGAATGGGAGGAAGGCCTCTTCCCAGTCACTGGGCAGAGACCATGAAGCTAGGCATGGCTGCTCTTCTTTCTCCGAGGAGCCGGAGCAATGGCAGTTGGAATGGGAGGAAGTCCTCTTACCAGTCACTAGGCCGAGAGACCATGGAGCTAAAAATGGCAGCTCTTCTTTGCCTCAGAAGCCAGAGCAATTGCAGTTGGAATGGGAGGAAGGCCTCTCACCAGTCACTGGGCCGAGAGACCATGGAGCTAGGCACGTCTGCTCTTCTTTGCCTCAGAAGTCAGAGCAATGGCTGTTGGAATGGGAGGAAGGCCTCTCACCAGTCACTGGGCCGAGAGAGCATGGAGCTAGGTACGGCTGGTCTTCTTTGCCTCAGAAGCCAGAGCAATGGCAGTTGGAATGGGAGGAAGGCCTCTCAGCAGTTACTGGGCTGAGAGACCATGGAGCTAAGTATGGATGCTCTTCTTGCCTCAGAAGCCAGAGCAATGGCAGTTGGAATGGGAGGTAGGCCTCTCATCAGTCACTGGGACCAGAGACCATGGAACTAGGCACGCCTGCTCTTCTTTGCCTCAGAAGTCAGAGCAATGGCTGTTGGAATGAGAGGAAGGCCTCTCACCAGTCACTAGGTCGAGAGACCATGGAGCTAAGCATGGCTGCTCTTCTTTTCCTCAGAAGCCAGAGCAATGGTAGTTGGCATGGGAGGAAGGCCTCTCACCAGTCACTGGGCCGAGAGACCATGGAGCTAAGCATAGCTGCTATTCTTTGCCTCAGAAGCCAGAGGAATGGCAGTTGGAATGGGAGGAAGGCGTCTTACCCGTCACTGGGCCGAGACCCTTAAGCTAGGCATGGCTGCTCTTCTTTCCCCGAGAAGCCGGAGCAATGGCAGTTGGAATGGGAGGAAGGCCTCTTATCAGTCATTAGGCCGAGAGACCATGGAGCTAAGCACGGGAGCGTAGCTCGAACGCGGCGTGATTTTCGCTTCCGCGCCCGCGCCGCTGCAGCCCCGTGAGAGCGCCGGAAGTGGGAGTGCGTCGTGCGGAGCGACGCTCCCACTCCCGCACGGCTCACGGGGCTATTCGCCCGGGAAAGCCCGTGCGAAAAGGGCCCATGGAGCTAAGCATGGCTGCTCTTCTTTGCCTCAGAAGCCAGTGCAGTGGCAGTTGGTATGGGAGGAAGGCCTCTCACCAGTCACTGGGCCGAGAGACGATGGAGATAAGCATGGCTGCTTTTCTTTGGCTAAGAAGCCAGGGCAATGGCAGTTGGAATGGGAGGAAGCCCTCCTACCAGTCACTAGGCCGAGAGACCGTGAAGCTAAGCATGACTGCTCTTCTTTCCCTCAGAAGCCAGAGCAATGGCAGTTCGAATGAGACGAAGGCCTCTGACCAGTCACTGGGCCGAGAGAACATGGAGCAAGGCAGGGCTGCTCTTCTTTGCCGCAGAATCCAGAGGAATGGTAGTTGGAATGGGAGGAAGGCCTCTCACCAGTCATTAGGCCGAGAGACCATGGAGCTAAGCATGGCTGCTCTTCTTTGCCTCAGAAGCCAGAGGAATGGTAGTTGGAATGGGAGCAAGGCCTCTCACCTGTCACTAGGCCTAGAGACCATGGAGCTAAGCATGGCTGCTCTTCTTTGCCTCAGATGCCAGAGCAATTGCAGTTGGAATGGGAGGAAGGCCTCTCATCACCCACTGGGCCGAGAGACGTTGGAGCTAAGCATGGCTGCTCTTTTTTGCCTAAGATGCTAGAGCAATGGCAGTTGGAATGGGAGGAAGGCCTCTGACCAATCACTAGGCCGAAAGACCAAGGAGCTAAGCATGGCTGATCTACTTTGCCTCAGAAGCCAGAGGAATGGCAGTTGGAATGGGAAGAAGGCCTCTCCCCAGTCACTAGATCAAGAGACCATCGAGCAAAGCATTGCAGCTCTTCTTTGCCTCGGAAGCCAGAGGAATGGCTTTTGGAATGGGAGGAAGGCCTCTTACCAGTCACTGGGCCTAGAGACCATCGATCTAGGCATGGCTTCTCTTCCTTGCCTCAGAAGCCAAAGGAATGCCACTTGGAATGGGAGGAAGGCCTCTTCCCAGAGAATGGGCCAAGACCATGGAGCTAGGCGTGGCTCCTCTTTTTTGCCTCAGAAGCCAGAGGAATGGTAGTTGGTATGCGAGGAAAGCCTCTTCCCAGTCACTGGGCCGAGAGACCATGTAGCTAAGCATGGCTGCTCTTCTTTGCCTCAGAAGCCAGAGCAATGGCATTTGGAATGCGAGGAAGGCCTCTCACCAGTCACTGGGCTGAGAGACCATGGAGCTAAAAATGGCTGCTCTTCGTTGCCTCAGAAGCCACAGCAATAGACTTCCGGTCTTCATGGCGCCGAGTTCGGCAATGAAGTGACGACCAGGAGTCACTCATTGTCGTCTGTTGCGGTTTTGCTGGATTTTTTTTTCCAGCCGACGACTCCTCCGGTA
>CAOLHI010007937.1:0-11008 GCA_948474755.1 Ctenosaura bakeri
AGTGGTCCCTTTCCTCCTAAATCGCCCAGATTCCTATTGATGCAGCCGAGAACTCCCATTGGTTTTTCTTCCTGTATCACACTGTAACTCAGTTCAGCTTGTTTTAAGACCCCCAGACCCCTTTTAAAAAGGTATGCTATCCACCTTTTCCCCCTTTTTTCTTTTTCCCCCCTTTTTTTCTACCTAATATAGTAAATTTCTTAGAAGATTGGAAACCTTTAAATTTCCCCCTTACAATAACGAACGGGGGATTTGAGCGTCACGGGATTTGATCTTTGACTATTAAATTCATTTTTCCTCGGTTAGGGTAAATTGCTCGGGGGACATTTCAATGAATCACAATTTATTGATGGAATGAAACCAAAAAGCCTCTGGGGGTATACAATTGGTATTTAAAATTAATATTATCCCATTAAAAATAAAAATACTTTTTGGTGTATGTGCTGGAAATAATTTTTTAATGGTTTTTTTTGGCGAGGGTTTGAAAACCCTTTTTGAGTGGGAATATCTTATTCCTCTTCATTGTGAAAAGGCCACATGGGGGCCCACGGTTTGGGGGTGGCCCGGGTGGCCCCCCGAAAGAAAGTTTTGGCCGACTTCGATATTTTCAATGCCGAACAAGATTTCCCCAAGGGAATAGCTGTGCCCCCCCATTTCTATTTATCATGCTCCACACACTTGAAATGCTCCCCCAAAAATTTCCCTTTTGGCTTCTCCAGGGGTTGGGAAAAAAAGGGGGGGTCCTGGCCCCCCAGCAGCCCCCCACCCCATGTGCCCCCAGCCCCAAAACTGACTCCCCCACATCCGTGATAGGGTCCCCCCCCCCAAAACCGGCCTCGTGCGCAGGATTTCCCTTTCCCTTTCCACGCTCTGCCGGGTGAAAGAGAGACAGCCCGGTTTTATCCGGGGTTTCAAAGCGATCAGAAGCAGTCCCCCCCCCCAAAAATAATTTATAATCCCCTTCCCCTAAGAAACACCCAGAAATTTTGGCCACTCGACTTTTTCTGCTCCTGGGTAAAAAATGGGGCTGGGAAGAATTACTTTTTTTTGGGGGGTTTGGGGGGTTGTGCCCCCAAAAAAGAATTTTTCCCCAAAGGGCCACCCTTCCCTTTTTTGATTCCACAGGGGGTGGGGGAAGGGGTTTTTTTTCATGGCGAAATTTTTGGCCACCCCCTTGTCCAAACCCCCGGAAGGGGGTTGGACAAGACGGCCCTGGGGGGGCTCTCCGAAACCTTGGTTCCCCTGACTCTGTCCCCGAAACCACCCCCCCTCCCCCCTTTTGTCCCCCAAAAAATTTTGGGGAAACCCTGTAGACGTCGCTTGGCCCCTGTAAACGCGGAAAGGGACGCAGGGTGAACCGTTTTTTGCCCGAGCTGTGGATGACGATGGGGGGCCGGAGGCTGGTGCCCCCCCACCCCTTGGGGGGGAGTCGCGGGAAAGGGGTTAAAGGGGGGCCGGGGGGGGATGGGGGTCACCAGGGCGCCCCCACCAAAGTCGCTGCAAAGGAAGAACGTTCCCCCAACTTTTGGGGGCAAATGAAAATTTTCCAGGAAAAAATTTTCCCAGTTTATTTTGCCTAAAATAAGGCTTTTGACCCTGTTCATTTTCTGGGGTAAAAAAAGGGGGTTTTTCCAAGGCACAAAAAACAAGGGGCAACCAAGGGCCTTTTTTGAGGAAGGATTTCCCCCCAAAAGGGCCTAAATACCCCAAAGGCATCAGATCCTGTCTGACCCTGGAAGTTAAGCAGGGTGGGGTATTAAAAAGGGGCCCTGGGTTGTATGTCACAGGAAAAACCTGGCAAACCCCTCTACTACATTTGGCTAAAAAAAAACCCCAAAAATAGGGTGGCTGTAAACCCAAACCAATTTTAAGGCACAAAAAACTGCCTAAGGCAACCCCCAGGTTTCTTCTGATCTTGGCGCTCACGGGGTCGGGCCTGGTGATTTCGGGAAATAAAGCCCCCAAAGACGTACCAGGCTCTGTAGGCCCCTTTTCAGGTAATCCAAACCACCTCATCTCCTGGGGCTATCTCAGTGGGGTGGCAGCAGGGTGACCCCCCAGCACAAGCAGCACCCTCCGGGGGGAGGGGGCCCCCCACGGGGGTTTTCTCCCACCCACCTGAGCTGATGATGAGGGGAGGGGGCCAAAGACAAGGCTGACTTGGGCACCCGGCCACCCGGGGCCACGGGGCTGTCGGCGGCTGTTTCCCCCAGGTTTTCCCTTGGGGGCCTGGGGCCCGGCTTCCCGCTCGGGGCTCTGAACCCCGCGGGGGGGGGCCGTGTTTTGGCACCCGGTTTTGTCCCAAAAGGGACCCCGGTTCAAACTGGCCAGGTCAGCGGGAAAAGGGGGAAAGCCCGGGGGACAAAAAGGGTTTGGGAGACACCCAATTGCCCCCAGCCGTTTCCCAGCCCCACAGGGGTGGCTTTCCATCGGGGGGAAGGACGGGGGAGCATCTGTGTCTCCCCCCCCTTTTCCTCCGTTCCCCCTTCGGGGGCAAAGACTTTTCTCTCTTCCTCCCTAAACTCCCTCCCCTCACCTGCACACATGATCGCAAACAAAAGCCAGAAAAATATTTTGGGAAAGGTTTTTTTTGGGTTTCCCCCCGGGTCCCAGGATGCTGGCTGGGGGGATACTGGGAACTGTGGGTCCGGGAATTTTTCCCCCTTGGCTGCAGCCACACAGCTGTGATGGTCCCTGAGACCCCAAAACTCATCTCCTCCCCCCCCCCCAAATTTCCCCTGCCCCCCCACTTTGGAGAAGCAATCCTCCACCCACAGAGCCTCTGGTGGGCGGCGGAGGGGGTCCCCCAAGCCCTCCCCATTTTTTTTTCTAAGCCAGAACCCTTTAACCCAATAGGGGGGCCCTCCCCCCAAAAAGATTATCGGGAAATGAAAGGGAATTTTTGTTTCCCCCACAAAAAAAGGCTTTCTGCTTGGAAAGGGCCCCCTGCAAACAACACTCTGCATGCACGCGTGCACTCGCCCCCATACCTGTCGTGCTGAGGCCTTGCCGGGGTTCAATTGCCCTGCCTTTTGGGGTCCCCAACCACAAAGATGGGGCGTTCCCCCTTGGCCGGGGGCCGGGGGGGGCTCTCGTCCTCGGAGGAAAGGCGAACTTGGGGATGGCCTCTAGGGTGGGGTTTCCCCAAGGCGGGGGGTCCGGGGGCCACACTCTTGGCGGAAAAGCCCTGGACTGTGAGCCGCAGGAGGTCCCCCGCGAATCTGCAAAAGGGGGGACGGACGGGATTTGGGGGGGGGGAAAAATTGGGGGGCTCTGGGGGGGCCCCAAAGTGTTGCCCCCCAAATGGGAAAAAACCCCCCGCCCCCGAACCTCCCGAATAAGGACTGAAATTTGGGTTCTGTCCCTTTTTTGGGCCCAAAGGAAAAAGACAAAGCCCAAACTATCGATTTTTCGATCTACCTATCTATTAATCAATTTAAATTTTATTTTATGCTGCCTTTCTCCCATATAGGGAAACCCCGCCCCCAACCCGGGAATGCCAGGGGGAAAACCCCGCTACTGCCCAACTCCGAGGCGAAAAATCACTGGGACCCGGATAAAAAGTTACTTTTTTGGACCTCAGCTCCCAAATTTGGAGCCGCACTGGACCAATTTTTCCCTACTCTCTCTTTTAAAACCTCCAAAAACTTTCCCGAGTTCTGACTGTGTTCATTTTCCACATTTTGGGGTGGATGAAACTGTCACGGACGACACAACCTTTGCATTTTAAAAAGTCCCTCTTTCTCCTGTTCCTTTCGGGGTTCCGACTGAGGATAAAGGGTTTAACCCCGTTTTTAAACTTTTCCACACTACACTGTTCTAGTGTTTATCCCACTTTCAACACCCTTTTTCCAAACCTGGGTTTTTTGGTTTACCGTGGCCCCCCAAAATCCCCCTTTCCCTAAACTAAAAACACCGGCACCCCCACAGGATGTTGAAAGGGGGAATAAAGGCACTATAACAGTCTGGTGGGAAATGACCTAAGTTTTTAAAAATTTCTTTTTTTTGAAAATTCCTGTTTTGGGGAATTTACCCCTTTTTCGGGGGCCTTGAATCATTCTTTTTTTTAAAAAGATCCAATCATCATGTTTATCTTCTGAATTTTGGCCCCCAACCCTTTTAAAAGCCCCAAGGAGAGGGCGGGGGCCCCTCCCTCGCCAAAACCCCAAATCCCCCTTTAACCAGATAACATAAAAAGTCGTGCCACAGTCAAGATCGTATTAACGAATATAATTAGTAAATCTGGGGGAAAATTTTTTTCCCTTAAGAGCCATTTTTAAAAATAATAATTTAATGGGGTTTATTTTTAGCTATTTTTAAAAATCTATTTACAAGCACGCAGTTTATTTTTAATGCCACGTTAATTTTGCAAAAACCCAGTGTGGCCCCTGACACAAAAAAAGGGGCCCGGACTATCCAGCGCTTTAAACCCCCACCCCTGGGCTTCTTTCCCCCCCCGGTTGGGCCCACCTGGTCTCCGTGGCTGGACAGGGGCTCTCTCCTCATCTCCGGAGCTCGCCCCCCGCGCTACCGGTCCTTTTTCTTCTCCGCGGCTTGACCCCCCCGAGGAGGAGGAGAGGTTGGGGGCTGGAGGATTGGCTAGGTACTCAGAGCTGTGTCACCTGAAAAACCAGTTGGTGTGGGATGGGGGGGGTTGGTCTTCATGCCCCTGGAAGCCCCTTGACTTTTCTGGGCCCCCCCACATCCCCAAAACCCCATGGGCAAACCTTGCTGAAGGGGTGAGAGCAAGAGGAGAACTGGGGGGATTCCCCACACAGGACTCCTGTCTTTCCCGTCTCCTCTCTTCGGAGCCCAGGGGGCCGGTCCGCTCCGGCGGTGGGGGGTGGCAAAGCGGCAGAGAGATGGGGTTGGGGGGCACCCCCGGGAAAACCCCAAAGCTGCTCTTTTTCCCCCTTCCCCCCCCCAAACAACACCCCTTTCCCCAGGAAACCTTGAAACCCACCCCCAGGGCCCCCCCACCTGTTTCAGCCTTCAGAAAGGGAATACCCTCATAATAAATGATAATAAAAAAAAATTTCCCCTTCCCCTCCCCACCCCTCTGGGGCTGGCCACAATCTGGGCACCCAACTCCTAGATTGCACTGGTGGAGCCTGACCGGCCCAGGCAGGCGGGCCCCCCCTCCCCCCCCACCCACCCCCCTTGGGGGAGCCTTTGTCAAATGGGTGGTTTTGTCCTCGGCCTCCCCGGGTTTTGGGGGTGAACTCCGCCTTCTGGCGCCCGGAGGCCAGTCCAGTCCAGGTTGCGGAAGAAGGGGGGCTCCTTTTACCCCGTGGGGGCCCTGGGAGGAGAAGGGATGGGTGTGAGACCCCCCCCTTTCTCCCCCTCTTGCATGCACCCACATCCCCCCCAGTGCCACGCTCCTTTCCCAGGCGCTCGGGGGGGCAGTGGCGCGGGAAATTTGGTGTTTAGGCCCGGGTGGGAGGAAGCGTTTCCGTCCCCCTCCGGCCACATGTTTTTCATCTGAAAGGCAGATAAAAAAAAGCAACCCTTTTTTTTGCAAAGGGTAAGTTTTAACCCCTTTTTCCCCATTTCCCCCCAACCCCTTCTTGGCCCCCCAGGTCCAGCTGGTTTTGGGGGAAAATTTCAGCTCCCAGAAGCCACATTTTAAATTTTTCACAAAGGACCCAAAATAACTTGGCCAAAGTAAAAATATCCAGATCCAAAAACCCAAAAACACCCCGGGATTAAAAAAATGGGCGGAGGAGAGAAAGAAAGTGGGGAAACAAACCCCCATCGGGAAAAATCCATGCAAATAAGGAGAGTCAGCAGCAGAGCTTGGGGAAAGTTATTTTCCCTGGACTAAAAACTCCCGGGGCCCTGCTGGCTGGGGGTTTTTGGGAAAAGGCTGGTAAAAAGGAAAGAAGAAAATCCTCCAAGTTTGGGAAAATTTTATGGCCGGGACCGAAGCTGGGTTCTGGCCCCTCACTGTTAACCCGTACCCTTTTTTCAGAAACGGGAATTGAGTTTTTTTTTTTTTGGGGGGGCCCCGGAAAAAACTGCATATCTAAAAGGACTTTAATGAAACTATGGATTTGTGACATCAAACCCAAATTCACCTGGGGGTCTGGTTAGGGGAAACTGGTGGTGGTCCCGGGTGGTCCCCTTTCCCAAGGCTTTCCTATTTTTGTTGCATTTTGCCGTTTTCCCAGGGGGGGAACCGGCAAAATCACCCCAATTCCTGCCCTAAGAAAGCCCCCAAAAAATTGGGGGCGCCAAAAGTAATGGGGGGACCTGGAAGCAAAATACACACACAAGGCCCCAAAAATCTTTAAAAAATTTGGAACCCCAAGGGGGGCGGGCCCCGGTTGGCCGGGAGGGAGACTGCCAAAAAAAAACCCCAGATGCTGTAGGGGGGAAAAAATGGCAAACCCCCCCCAGAACATTTTTTTAAAAAAAAAAATTCCTAGGGGTTTTCCAAAAATTTGGGCCAAAATCATTTGAAGGCCCAGACCAACACACACACACATACAATTTTTTTATTGCAGTGACCCACTCATTTTTTTAATCACATTTCTACCCCCTTTGTTTTTTCCTGGTTGTGGCCCTCCTCCTCTTTCTTACTTTATTTGCACTCAACTCCCCGGAGGCCAGGCTAAGGCCATTTCCGCACTACACTGTTATAGCCCCCTTTTCCACTCGCAACCTCCTGTGGAATTTGGGTTTGATTTTTCCCAAGGTTGAAAACCCCAAAAAACCCCTCCCAAACTGCAGCCCCCGGGGATTTTAAAATGGAGGCTGGGGGGGTGGAAAGTCACAGCACTAGTGCAGAAATCCGTTAGGAATTAACTCCAAGGTCACCCAATGATTTTCACGCTATGGGAAGGGGAAACCCCCCCGTCCCCCATCAGACCCTCTTTTCAGCTTTTTTTAAAAAACGGGGGTGGAGGGGCAAGATCTCCCCAAAATGGCTGGATGACCACGGGACCCCAACCGAAAAAAGAAGGCACTCTTTCCTACAGGGAAGGGGGGGGGGCCCTTTAACCTGCCCTCCCCCCTTTGTCCCCCCCCACCTGCCACCCACGGGCTGCGTTTGGGCCCCAAAGGACCCCTCTGTCCCTCTCCAATCTGCGTTTTCCTGAAAGCCCTTTTTTGGGAAGCTGACCACCAGGGGAAAAGGGGGGCCCACCCCCGGCCCTTGGAGGGGGCATGGGCGGGGCCCTTTTTCGCAGGGCATAGGAAGCCCCTCTTCCCCCACCCCCTAGAGTCCAGGCCCCCCCCCCCATGCTTGGGGCCCCCTTTCCCCTTCCCCGGAAGCCGACCTCCCCCCTGATGACCTGCCCAAAGAGCTCCTCCCTGGCCCCAAAAAAGGGGACGCAGCCCACTAGGAATTCGTAAAGGATGATGCCCATGGCCCACCAGTCCACCGGCTTCCCCATAGCCCGGGGATGGATCACCTGGGGGGCAACCGGGGGTCCCGCAGACCTGTGGGGAAGAGGGCCCCCTTGGGGGGGGCAAGGCAGGGCCCCCAAAAGGCATCAGCAACTCCCAACAACCGGGAAGGCACTGGAATGGGACAACCGGGGGGCAAGGTCCCCGACCTCCCACCCATCGTGACCCGAGGGACCCCAGCAGCACCCCCCCAGTCGGGGCCTGTCTGCCCACCCTTGTCCACAAACTCCCGGGTGTCCTTCTCAATGTGGCCCTCAAAAAGGGGTTTGGGTGGTAAATTCCCATCAAGCCGATTTTGGGAAAAAGGCCAAAAATCGGTCCAGCTTGATGTGGCCCATGGAGGTATAGCAAACTGGTGGGGGGGGAGGGTCGGGGTAGGGTTTGGGGGCCCCCCAAAATTAACCGGCTCCTAGGACGGCCGTGGGGAAGGCAGCACAGTATGGAGCTGCTTTTTTTCGAAAAAGAAGGTGTGTTTTCCTTTGTGTGATTGTATGCTTTTTTAAACCCCCTTGTTTTTATTTCTGGGGGCATCAAGCAAATGGGGGAAAACATTAGCCAGAAGTGTGATGCACAGCAAAAAAAAAAGGCCCCTTGGCGCAAAAGCACTGGGGCCCCTTCCGGGCTCTAAACCTTTTGGAAAGCGAGGGGCCAGGATGCTAACCAAGGGTGGCGGGAAAGGGGGGGGAAATGTGCCTTTTTTGCACCGGGGTAGCAGTGTGCTTCCTGGCCCCTCCCCAGCCCTTTCCCCCCCCCCCCCCAGGACTGCTCGTCTTTTTGGCTTGAGGCCCCGGTGGAAAAATGCCTTAATTGTGGAGCTAAGGCCAGACCGTCTCCCCAAAATCATCCGGGGTGTACGGGCAAGGGGCCCCCTATTTTTTCCCGCAGCGTGGCACAGTCTCCCCCTGCAGGGGGCCAAAATGCCTTTGGGGGGGAACCCCCCCAATGAAGAGGGGGGGGCAGGAACAGATGGGCAGCAGGTCCCCGACCCCTTTTTAACCAAGGGCCCAAATGCCCCAGAAAGCAAAGACCTTCCCTCCTTTAGGGGCCCCCCGGGGGAAAAGAACTTTTCCCCCCCCTGGCCAAAAGGGCCCCCTCACCCCCCACATACTCCATGACCATGCAAAGGTGGGCCCGGGTTTTGAAGGGCAGAACATGTACCCCAAAAAGGGGTTTTCGGCGAAGGTGAGGATGTTTGCGCCCCCGAAGACCTGCTGGATTTGGTTCCGCAAAACCCGGTTCTCCCTTTTTGATCTTCTTGATGGAAAACCCCTCTCGGGTTCCTTGTGCCGCACCCAAAAACCGCCCCGCAGGGGGAGCGCGGCCTTTTGGGTTTTGGGGTGGACCCGAAAGGGAGGGGAATGGCAAACCCCTCGGCAGAGGGGGGCGGGGGGGGGGGAGTAGCAACATCTCCACCGCTCCTCCCCCCCAAACCTCATTTCCCTCCCTGGGGGGGTGTTTGGGAAAAAGGCCCCCCCAAAAAAAACTCAGGCTTCTGGGGGGCCCCCCTCCCCCTCCCGGGGAATTTAAATAAGGCAACACTTCTACAAATCTAGTTTGGCCCCAAGGCAAACCCTTTGGGGGTACAGCTCCCAGAATCCCCAAATGGGGGTCTCCCTCCCGCAGTCCCAAAAAAAAACTTTTAAATTTCCCGCACAAAGGGTTTTCGATGGAGATTGGGGGGCTCAGCCAAGCATCTCCTCCTCCCCCAAATTTTTGGGGGGGCCCCTTGTGTCGGGTTGACAACATCTGGGTTAAAATTTTTAAAATCTCTCCTCTCTGCCCCCTTTTTTGGGCCCAAAAAAATCCCTTTCTTCTTGGGTTTTCTTTTGGGAAAAAGGGAAAGGGGGCCTTTTCCCCCGTGGGCACCTTTCTAATGGGTTTTTGATGGTTTCGAAATTTTGGGGGGCCTTAAAAACAAAAAAAGGGGGGCAGGGGGATTTTGATTTTGGGGGGGGGGGGAAAAAAAAAGGGAAAAAGGTGTTTTTGTGTCTTCCAAACCCCATGCTTTTCCATGCTGCTCATAATCCTATTTCTTTACCTATTTTAAATTCCATTCCACCAAAGTTTGGTGGAACTAAAAATCCCAAATGAGGCCTAACCCATGCAGATAGAGTAGCCTTACCCCCCTCATCTGACACCATACTTTTGGGGAAACCCAAAGAATCGTGTTGGCTTTTTCGCTCCGCATACACTTCTGGCTATGTTCTTGTGATCTACAAAGACTCCTAGATCCCTATCCAGCCATTTTCCCCCATCCTATATTTGTGCATTAAACTTCTTGCCCTTTCGTTTCTCTCTGTTGAAATTCATTTTGTGAGCCCCCAGCTCTCCAATCTGCCAAGGTCGTTTTGAATTCTATTGTCCTGGGGTTTAGCAAACCCTCCCAATTTGGTTATCTGCAAATTTATACCGCCCTCCCCCTTCATCCAAGTATTGATGGAGATTTTGGGATAGCCCTGGGCCCAGGAGAACGCTTGGCCCCCCAAAAGCCCCTTCTCTCCGGAAAAAAAGCAGCCATTATACCCTTTGGGTTCGGTGGTAAACCAATTCCAAATCCACCTAAATACCCCTTCCACCCCCTTTTTATAGCTTTTTTGGAATTAATCCGTCCTTTCCAAAACTCGGGCATAACCAACAGCGTCCGGGCCAATGGAGAGATCAAATACACTCACATGGCACAATTATTGTGCTATGTTTCCCACTTTAATGGTGTGACAACTATGTCCATTTTGGGGGGTGTGGGGGGGAAAAATTTAGCCAGAGGACTTGATGCCCCGCAAAATACAAATCCCCAAAGGGCCCATGGAATATGGTTCCAATTCAAGTGGGTTTTCAGTTCACGGGGGGGCAAGGGAATTTCTTTTGGGGGGGGGTCTCACCTATCTTGTGCTCCGACCCCCCACCCCCGTCCACCTGATCGAGCTGAAGACGGGGGGGGGGCAAGAAAAAAAAGGGGCTCGGGCCGAGGCTCCCCCCTCGGGATGTGCCACCCCCCCAGATCTTAAAACTCCACATCCCCAGGGGTTTTGTCCCTCTACTGGGAGAGACGGAGACCCCCAGTCCCCCCGCCCTCCCTTGCATCCTCCAAAGGGGGGCTCCAGTGACGTAGACTGAGTCGACAGACTCGAACTCAAGTCACTTCCGGGACTAAACCCGGGGCTTGATTTGGTAAAAATTACACACTGACTTGACTTAAGACTTCGTTTTTTTGACTGTTTGCTGGTTCATAACATAACCTTCCCAAAGCCTTAAATTTCTGGTCGCATGACAATCCGTCTCAAGCCCAAAGCGTGGAGCATTTCTCAGAGGGAGTAGCAAATGGGGTTGGGTCATAAATCATAGAAATGTAGGGTTGGGGAGAAGGGGCCATCCAGTCCAACCCCCTGCCATGCAGGAACACCCTCAAACAACCCCAAGGGCCCCCCAGCCTCTGTTAAAAAACCCCCAAAAAGGGGACCCACTACACTCCAAGGCAGTGTTCCACTGCCGGGCAGCCTTGACCATCAGGAAGTTCTTCCTGAGGTTCAGGGAGAAACCTTTTCCCGAGCTTAGTCCCTTGCTCCTTGTCCGGTCTCTGGAGCAGCAGAAAAATTTTTAG
>CAOLHI010007938.1:0-10078 GCA_948474755.1 Ctenosaura bakeri
AATTAAAAATTTTTTGGGGGCCCCAAAAAGGGGGAAAAAATTGGGGAAAAAATTTTTTTTGGGGAAAAAAAATCCAAAAAAATTTTTTTTTTGGGGGCTTAAAAACCCTTTTAAAAAAAAAAAAATTTTTTTTTTTTTTCCCCAAAAAAAAACCCCAAAATTTTTTTAAAAAATTTTTTTTAAAAAAAAAAAACCGGGAAAAAAGGGTTTTTTAAAAAAATTTTTAAAAAAAAAGGGGAAAAAAAAAAAAAGGGGGGCCCAAATTTTTTTAATTAAATTTTTTTAAAAAAAACCCTTTTTTTTTTTTTTTAAAAAACTTTAAAAACAAAAATTTTTTTTTTTTTTGGGGGGGGGGGGGAAAAGGGGGCCCAAATTTTGGGGGGGAAAAAAAAAAATTTTTTTTAAAAATTTTCCCCCCAAAATTTAAAATTTTTTAAAAAATAAACCTTTTAAAAAAAAAAAAAAAAAATTTTTTTTTAAATTTTTAAATTGGGAAAAAAATTTTTTAAATTTTTTTTAGGCCCCCTTTCCCCGGGTTTTTGGGGTTAAAAAAAAACTTTTAAATTTTTAAAAAAAATAAACCCCCAAAAAAAAAAAATTTTTTAAAAAAAAAAAATTTTTTTTTTTAAAAAAAATTTTAAAAAAGAAAAAAAAAAAAATTTTTTTTCAAATTTTTAATTTTTTTTTTAAAAAGAAAAAAGAAAAAAAGGGGTTTTTTAAAAAAGGAAAAAACCCTTTTTAAAAAAAAATTTCCCTTTTAAAAAAAAAAAAAAATTTTCCTTTTTTTCCCCGGGGTTTTTTGGGGGTTTTTAAAAAAAAAAAGTTTCTTTCCCCCAAACCCGGAAAAAAATTTTTTTTTAAAAAAGGGGTTTTAAAAAATTTTTTTTAAAACCCCCAAAAAATTTTTTTTAAAAATTTTAAAAAAATTTTTAAAAAAACCCCTTTAAAAAAATTTTTTTTTTTTTTTAAAAAATTTTTTTTTTTAAAAAACCCGGAATTCCAAATTTTTTTTTTTCTTTAATTTCCAACCGGCCCAAAAACCCCCCCTTTTTTGGGGGGGGAAAAAAACCCCCCCCAATTTAAACCCCCCCCCGGGGGGCCCCCCAAAAAGGGGAAAAAAGGGTTTTTCGGGTTTCCCGCCCCCCCGGGGGGAAGGGGAAATTTTTGGGGAATTTTAAAACTTTTTTGGGGCCCTTAAATTTTAATTTAAAAGGGGGCCTTTTGGGAAAAAGGGGTTTTTTTTTTTTTTAAAAAGAAAAAAAATTTTTTTCCCCCAAAAGGCCCTTTTTGGGGTAAAAAAAATTTAAAAAAAGGGGGGTTTTTTAAAACCCCAAAAAACCCCCCGGGGGAAAAAAATTTTTTTTTTGGAAAAATTTGTTTTTTGGGGGGGGAAAAAAAAGCCCCCCTTTTTTTTTGGGGTTTTTCCCCTTTGGGTTTTTGGGAAAAAAAGGGGGGAAAAAAATTTTTTTTTTTAAAAAAAATTTTTTTTATTTTGGGCCCTTTTTTTTTTTTTCCAAAAAAACTTTCCCTTTTTAAATTTTTTTAAAAAAAAAATTTTTTTTTTTTTCAATTTTGGGGGAAAGTTTAAAAATTTTTTTTTTTCCCCCCCCTTTTTTTTAACTTTTTTTAAAATTTTGGGAAAAAAAATTTTTTTTTTTAAAAAAAAAAAAATTTTCCGTTTAAAAAAATTTTTTTTTTTTTGAAATTGGAAAAAAAAAAAATTTTTTAAAACCTTTCTTTTTTAAAAAACCCAAAAAAAAAAAAAAAAGGGAAAAATTTTATTTTTTTTAAAAAGGGGAAAAAAAAAATTTCCCCCAAAGGGAATTTTTTAAAAAAAACCCCCCCCTTTAAAAGGTTTTTCCTTTTTTTTTTAAAAATTTTTAAAAAAGTTTAAAAATTTTTAAAAAAAACCCCAAAAAAGGGGCCCCAAAAAAAAAAATTTTTTCCCCAAACCCTTTTTCCCCCCAAAAAAAAAAAAAGGGGGGGGGGGGGTTTAAAAAAAATTTTTTTTTTAAAAAATTTGGGGCCCCCCAAAAAAAAAAAAAACTTTCCCAAAAAAAAGGGGTTTTTTCCCCCCCCCCAAAATTTTTTTTTTTTGGGGTTTTTAAAAAAAATTTTCCCCCTTTTGGGGTTTAAAATTTTTTTGGGCCTTTAAAAGGGGGGGGTTTTAAATTTTTTTTTTTTTCCCCCCCAAAAAAAAAAAAAAAACCCCCCCTTTTTTTGGGTTTTTTTTTTTGGGGTTTTTTTGGGCTTTTTTTAAAAAAAACCCCCCAAGAAAAACCCTTTTTGGGAAAAATTTTTTTTTCCCCGGGGAAGGGGGAAAAAGGCGGGCCCCCTTTTTTTTTTTTTTTCCCGGAATAAATAGGGTTTTTAAAAACCCCCCCCCCCCGGTTTTTAAAAGGGGGGGGCCCCCGGGGAAAGGGGTTAAAACCCCCCCCAAAAAAAAGGTTTTTTAAAAAAGGGGGCCCCCAAAAAAAAATTTTTCCCCAAAAAAAGGGGGCCCCCCTTTTTTTCCTTGGAAAATTTTTTTTTTTTAAAAAAAAAAAATTTTTTTTAAAAATTTTTGGGGGGTTTTTTAAAAAAGTTTTTAAAAAAATTTTTTTTAATTTTTTTAAAAAAAAAATTTTGGGAAAAAAAAGGGGCCCCCAAAAAAAATGCCCTTTTTTTGGAAAAGGGCATTTTTTTTTTCTTTTTTTTGGGGGGGGTTTTTTTTTTTTTCCCCCCCCCCTTAAAATTCCCCAAAAAAAAAAAATTTTTTTTTTTTTCCCCCAAAATTTTTTTCAAAAAAGGTTTTTTTTTTTTTGGTTTTTAAAAATTAAATTTTTTTAAAATTTTTTTTTTTAAAACCTTTGGGTTTTAAAAAATTTTTCCCAAAAATTTTTTTTCCCTTTTAAAATTTTTGGGGCCCCCCAAAATTTTTGAAATTTTTGGGGGGGGGCCCCCCAAAAGGTTATGGGGGGGGGGGTTTTTTTAAAACCGGGAAATTTTAAAAAAAAATCCCCCCCCCGGGGGGGGCCCCCCCCGGTTTTAAAGGGGGCCCGAAAGGGCCCCCCCCCCCCATCCCTTTTTTTTTAAAGGGGGCCCTTTTCCAAAAAATTTTTTTTTTTGGGAAAAAAAAAACCCCCTTTTTTTTTTTTTGGGGTTCTTTTTTTAAAATTTTTTCCGGTTTTTTTAAAAAAAAAGTGGGAAAACCCCAAAAATTTTAAAATTTTTTTTTTTCCCCCCCTTTAAAAATTTAAATTTTTCTTTTTTGGAATTTTTTCCCTTTTTGGCCCCGGGGAAAAAAAAAAAAGGGAAAATTTTTTTTTTTCCCCCCCCTTTTTTTTTTTTTTTTTTTTAAAAAAAAAATTTTTTTTCCCCCCCCCCCCCCCTTTTAAAACCCCCCCGTAAATTTTTTAAAAAAAAAATTAATTTTTTTTTCAAAAATTTTTTTCCCCTTTTTTTTTCCCCTTTAAAAAAATTTTTAAAAAAAAAAAGGGTTTTTAAAAAAAATTTTTTTTTGTTTTAAAAATTTTTTTTAAAAAGCCAAAAAAATTTTTTTTTTTTTAAAAAAAAGATTGGGAAAAAAAAATTTTTTTTTTTTTTTAAAAAAAATTTTTATTTTTTGAAATTTTTTTAAAAAATTTAAAAAAATTTTTTTGTTTTTTTTAAAAAAAAAAAAAACCCCCCAAAAAAGGGTTTTAAAAATTTTAAAAAAAATTTTTAAAAATTTGGGGGTTTTTAAAAAATTAAAATTTTTAAAAAATTTTTTAAAAAGGGGGAAAAAAAAATAAAATTTTTTAAAAAAAAAACCTTTAAAAATTTGGAATTTTTTTAAAAAACCCCCAAAAAAAATTTTTAAAAAAAATTTTAAAAAATTTTTAAAATTTTAAATTTTAAAAAACCCCCCCTTTTTTTAAAAAAAAAAAAAAAAAATTTCCAAAAAAAAAAAAATTTTTTTAAAGGGGGTTTTTCAACCTTTTGGGGGGGAAAAAAAAAAAAAAAAAGGTTAACCCAAAAATTTTTTTTTCCCCCTTTTTGTTAAAAAAAATTTTTTTTTTTCCCCCTTTTTTTTAAAACCCCCCCCTTTTTCCCCTTTTAAAAAATTTTAAAAAAAAATTTTTAAAATTTTTTTTAAAAAAAAAAAGGGGGGGGTTTTAACCAAAAATTTTCCCCCCCAGGAAAAGGGGGGAAAAAAACCCCCCTTTTTTTCCCAAAATTTTTTTTTCCCCCCCCCGGGTTAAGGTTAAAAAAAAACCTTTTTTAAAAAGGGGGGTTTTTTTGCAGGGGAAAAAAATTTTTGGAAAAAAAAACCCTTTTTTTTAAAAAAAATTTTTTAAAATTGGGGAAAAAACAAAATTTTTAAAAAAAAATTTTTTAAGCCTAAAATTTTTTTCCACAAATTTTTTTTTGTTGCAAAAGGGTTTTTTTTTAAAATTAAACCTTTTTTTCCCCCCCAAAAAGTTTTTAAAAAAAAAACATTCCCTTTTGGGAAAAAACAAAATTTTTTTTTTGGAAAAGGGGCCCCCTTTTTTTTGAAAAGGCCCCCAAATTTTTTAAACCCCTTTTTTCTTCCCCAAAAAAAAGGAAAAAAATTGGAAACCCCCCCAAAAAAAATTTTTAAATTTTTATTTTGAAAAATTTTTTTTTTTTTTCAAAAAAAAAAAAAAATTTTTTTTTAAAAAATTTTTCCCCCTTTTTTTTAAACCCCCAAAAAAAAATTTTCCCCCCCTTTTTTAAAATTTTCAAGGGGGGTTTTAAAAAAAAAAATTTTTAAAAACCCCCCGGGGCCCCCCAAAAAAAAAAGGAAAAATTTTTTTTTTTTTTTAAAAAAAGTTTTAAATTTTTTTAAAAAAAATGGGGTTTTTTTTCCCCCAAAAAAATTTCCCCCCCCAAAAAAAAATTTAAATTTTCCCCAAAAAAAAAAAAAGGGGAAAAATTTTTTTAAAAAAAATTTTCCCTTTTGGAAAAGGGGGGAAAAAAAAAATTTTTTTTTTTTTTTTTAAAAAAAAAATTTGGCCCCTTTTCCCCCCCCCATGCCCCCCTTTTTTTTCTTTTTTTAAAAAAAAATTTTTTTAATTTTTAAAAAATTTTTAAAAAAAAATTTTTTTGTTTTTTTTTTGAAACCCCCCCCTTTTTTTTGGGGGGGAAAAAATTTTTTTAATTTTTTCCAAAAAAAATAAAAAAAATTTTTTTTTTCCCCCAAAAAAAAACAAACCTTTTTTGGGCCCTTTTTTTTCCCCCCCCCCTTTTTAAAAACCCCAATTTTTTTAAAAGGGGTTTAAATTTTTTTAAACCCTTTTTTTTTTAAAAAAAAAACCCCCAGGAAAAAAAAAAAATTTTTTTTTAAAAAAAAAAAACAGGGTTTTTTCCCCTTTTTTAAAAACCCCCCCTTTTTTTCCCAAATTTTTTAATTCCCCCAAAAAAAAAACCCAAAAAAAAAAAAAAACCCCCCCTTTTTCCCCCTTTTTTTTTTCCCTTTTTGGGGGTTTTTGCCCCGTTTTTTAAAAATTTTCCCCCCGGGAAAAAAAAATTTTAAAAATTTAAAAACCCCCCAAAAAAAAAAGGGGGGGTTTTTTTTCCCCCCCCTTGCCCCAAAAAGGGGGGTTTAAATTTTTCCCCCTTTTTTGGGGGGTTTTTTTTTTCCCCCAAAAATTTTTTCCTTTTCCCAAAAAAAAGGTTTTTTTAAAAAGGAAAAAAAGGGGGGGAAAAAAAAGGGGGGCCCCCCCCCAAAAAAAAAAAAAAAGGGGGGGGGGGGTTTGGGGCAAAAAAATTATGCCACATTTACTTCTTTGCATTTGTTAAACCATAATAGCATTTGTTTTTAGAGTTCTTTAAGCAACCTTTAAAAAAATGAGCATGGGTGTTGTTTTGCTTTTGAGACTTGAATCACCTTTAGTATGATCATCAACGTATTGAGCGAAATCCAGACAGCTACTTTATTTTACTGTTTTGACAAACAGTTTCTATAAATAACTAGTTAGATCTTCAGGACATTCCAGTTCAAAATTAACCACAAGGACAAATCCCTTTAGGAAGATAACATTCCATTGTTTCTAAAGTTACTTTGTTGTAAAGAGGCATCTCAAGTTTATTTATGAGAGGGTAGTAAAGTTGAGGGAAGCACATACGATTGTTAATTTTTATTTACTTTGCCTATTTAGACCAAGCAGGATAAAAATAAGTTGATTTTATTTGCAGGGTTGTTAGGGGTAAATCAGTGTGTCAATGATCATTTTTTTAAAGGTCCTGTTTTTTAACTCCAATATTGTTATTCCCTAAAGAGCTTTCTATTCCATACGTATGTGAAAACTTTAGTCATTCTCTACACAGCATGGCCTGACCTCTCCAATCCCCACTTACTGGTCAGCAGTCTCTGTGATTGATGGGGGGATCTGTCCCCTTGTTGTTAAGAAGCAGCTTAGTTCCACCCCCTCATGCAAGACAACCTCTATTATGAGGTGCGAGCTGCAATCCCCCTTGCAGTGGAAATTTTTGCACAAAGGGGTGGGGAGTTGAGAATGGATTGCCGCTTCCTTGAACAACAGGGGAGTGGATCCCTGTTGATTGCAGCAGCTGCTGACTGGTAAGTCAAGTGGAGGATTTTCATGGTGCCTACATATCTCCTTGTCATGCTCTGCTTTCAGGAGATAGAAATGGACTCTTGTCTCAAAGACTGAAACAGTAGACAGGTCAGAACCTGCTGAACAGGAAGAGATTACAGTACCACCAATCCCAGAGACAGAACAGCAGCTCCAGCAGAGGGCCTTGCCCCTTCTGACACAGAAGATAACTCACCTATACCCACCTTTGCTGGGCGTAGACATCAAAAGGAAAGCGTATGCAGATCTCAATGAATTTATAGGAAAGAACAGCAGCTGGGTTAAGCTGTTGACCTATAAAAATCCAGCCATTCTCTTCAGGACTTGTCGGTGATTAACTGACTGTTTCTCCTGTCATGTTCTGACTTAGGACTGTGCTGACTGTTCGTGGAACTATTGATGCTGCTGGAGATTTTGCTGTACTTTGTTTTGTCTCTGGTTTGTTTGCTTACTAGATGAAAATAAGGAAACACATCTTGAACTGTTTGCTTGTTGTTTGCCTTATCAGCTACACTGCTTTGGCTAACTGCCCAGCTAAGAGAGAATACATAGGGATTGTGAATATGAAATAGTCACAGATGTGTAAGTCTTGGTTACACATGCAAACTACCGAATAGGTTTCCAGCTTGGTAGTTTAGTTTATGTGCCAAACTCTAACCCAAGTAAGGGAATGATAGATACTGTTGAAGTTCACCACTGACTTCAAGATATGAGTTAGTTAAAGGTCCAAACATCATTTGAAGGGCAAGATCCTGTCACTGATCTCCTCTTACTAATCTCTCATATGAGGCAGCAGGACTGAAGTCAGCACCTCAGTCGCAAAGTATGGGTAAGTTGCTGCATGCACCATTCCTTGTCATATCGAGAAGCAATTCACATTATTGGTTGCAGTTTTGATAATGTTATTTAGGGGGAAGGGGGAATCCAGCTCCTTGCTCCTTTCTCATCAACATATTACATATAACTTGTATGGGCTCTCATTGCCTTTTGCCATAAAGTGTACACACAGGCTGCATCACACAGTATAAGCTAAGCCTGCAGCTCAGAAGTAAATCCCATCAAGCTCTAGAGGGCTAAATCTCTAGTACTAGGAGTGCAGTTTTATTGAAGCTTTGCTAGATTTTACTGTTTTTATACAAAAACACTTGATTATTGATTTGTGTAATATTTATTGATGTTAAACCCACTTGATACTAGCACAACAATCCAAAGTAGTATAATTGTACATGTTTTATAAATACAAATAAAAAGAAGCAAAATGCTACTAGTGAAGCTAAACAAATAAGTAGATTAGCAAATCACAGATAAGAAGATTATGGTAAGTGAATGATTTTGACATACTTGGTTAGATGATGACAGTAGGACATTTTAATATGACAAACTGTATATGACAGTAAAGATATGTAAGAAATTCCTGTAACTGAGATTGTAACCATCTGCAGCTGTTTACATAGAAGAGTAATTATCTTCTGTGGTAAAAGTTCATTAGCTACTAAAAACCTGGTTTGTGTACTTAACAACGATGTGCAAAGCAATACATGTATAGCAGTAATGCAAAATATATGGTGTGGTACATAATACAAAACTTTTTTTTTTTTAAAAAAAGTACTGTACTTGAATAATTGAATTGAGATAAAAAATTCAACATTTTTATTATAAATAAAGTACTATCAATGTGCTTCATATAAGGAATACAGTGTTTTCCTTTTGTAAGCAAAGTATATTCTGCATCACAGCCACATTTTTTTCCTGCCAGACCCAAATGGAGTGGCTTATCACTCTCTCCCAATTAAAATTAATTAATTTGGAATCCAAATTGCCTAATATAATCTATAGAAAGTCTAATTAGCTACAGAGCTAATCTACATTCTGGAACATCAACCATTTTAAACTTCTTTGCAAGGTCCCAGCCATAGGCATAGTTACTGTTCATGCTGCAGTAGGCAAGAACACAAAAAAAGTAACTTCTAGTATACATGCATAGAGTGTCTAAATCTAACACCATTTCCTTATCGTTCTGCATTCCCCATATCTACTGATCTATTATACTAGGTGCTTATTATTTAAACCTTATTACAACTAGTCCTTTCCCCACTTACTTACTCTATAGCTCCTAAATATCCACTCTTTTGTCATGTAGGTTCTGGTCAAGCAAGTATCCAGCATTTCTTTAAGAACCTACATGACAAAAATAGAATTTAGGAGCTATAGAGTAAGTCAGGGGAGAGGGAGTTGAGTCTGTAATAAGGTTTAAATAATAAGCACCTAGTATAATAGATACATAGAATATGGGGGGAATGCAGAGCAAAGATAAGGAAATGGTGTTACATTTTTTCAACACTATGCAGTCATACTAGAAGTTACTTTTTTGTGCTCTTGCCTACTGCAGCATCAAACAGCAGCTTATACCTATGGCTGGGACCTTGCAAAGGAGGCAGAAAATGGTTAATCTGCAGAATGTAGGGTCCACTCTGTAGCTAATTAGAGACTTTCTATAGAAATTTTTTAAAAAATGGGGGAAACTTTTTTTGGGGGAATTTTAAAAATTAAAATTTGGGTTTTAAACAAAACTTTTTTTAAAAGTTCCCTTTTTTAAAAAATGGAAAAACCAAAAAAAAAAAAACCCAAAATTTTGGGTCGTTTTTTTTCCCTTTTTGGCTTTTTTTGGAAAATTTTTTAAAGGGAATTTTAAAAAAATTTTTTTGTTTTTCCTTTATAGGGGTTTTGTGGGAGGGAAAATTTAAAAAAAAAAATTTTTTTTTTTCTTTTCTGTTTTGGGGCAAAAAAACCCTTTTTTTTTTTAAAAAAATATTTTAAAAATTTTTTTATGGGTTTTAAAAATTTATTTTTTCGGGTTTTATTTTTAAATTCCCTTTTTTTCCCCCCCTTTTCCAACCTTAATTTTAAAAATTTTTTTGTTTTTAACAAAAAAGGATTTTTTTTAAAAAAGAAAATTTTGTTTAAAAATTTTTCGGGAAAAAGGGGGATTTTTAAAAAAAAACCCCTTTTAAAAAAAAAATGGGGTTTAGGGAAAAAGGAAATGGGTTTCCCCCCAAAAAACAGTTCATCAAAATTTTTTTTTTTCCCCACTTTAAAATTTTTCCATGGGGGATTTTGGGGAAAAAGTTTTAAAGGAGGAATTTGTAAAATTTTTTTTTCAAAAAAAATTTTTTTTTTTTTTTGGGGGCCCTCTTTTGGGTTGGGGAAAAAATGTTTTTGGTAAAAAATTTTAAAAAGAAGTTTTTTTTGGGAAGAAATATTTTATAAAAAAAAACTTTAAACCCCAAAAAAGACAGCTTTTTTTAAAAAAAAAGTTTTAAATTTTTCCCAAAAATTTCCTTTTACGGGTTTTTTTGGGGGGAAAAAAATTTTGTTTCCCCCCTTTTTAAAAACCCAAATAAATTTTTAAAAAAAATTAAACAAAGTTTTTTTTTTTTTTTTTTTGCAAAAAAATTTTGAAATTTTTCCCGGGTTTTAGGGAAAAATTTAAATTTATT
>CAOLHI010007939.1:0-11055 GCA_948474755.1 Ctenosaura bakeri
GCCATCCTGCCAAAACTACTCCCATGGCCTTTTTGGGGAACAAGGTACCGCTGCCACTGCTCCCCCTTACCCCCCCCACTACAGTCAGTCCTGGGACAGATTGTTTACACAACGATTGTGGCTATGGTCACCCCCTGGTTTGGGTGTTTTGTTGCCGCTTTCCCTTAAGGGCCCTGGCAGCCTGTGATTGTACTTTGTAATCAATGGGGGATGGTTTATGGCTCATCTCAGCACTGTCCTACCTGCCAAGGATTTGTATTGGAGGTCTGGGGGCTACCCAAACCTTACACTGGATTGTGAAAAAGACCCCAACCCAGAGCCAGCGTCCTCCTGCAGGGTTTTGGGTGGATGCTCTTGCGGGTTTTTTGGAATCCCAACAAAATTGGGAAAGGGGGAAAACTCCCAACGGGGAAATTTTTTGATAGCTCTCTCACACAGACTGGGCTTTGCCCCCCTTCATGGGTTGGCAACCCCTTGAAGAGATGGAAGTTTGGGCCTTCTTCCCCTTTCCCCTTGTAGATAGCCCCCTCCGTAGTTTGAAATGGAGCATAAGGGAACCCCCTCTTTTTTCCCTACAGGGAGCGGAAAGCCCCAAAATTTCTGTGCTGTTTTTTGTCTGGATGCGTCTTTGGAATGGATTTCCCCGGGTTTCAGTTACATTCACACAGATGGAGCCAATTTGCAGGCGGTATGCCTACCCCAACAAAACCATGCTACGTAAATCCACTTTATCCCTGGTATCAGAAGTGATCCCATTTCAGTTTTTAAAACCCCAAGAGTGTATTTAACAATCTTGGGCAGGCCTAACTATGGCCGTTGCCAACCAAAAATCCTTTTTGGGACATGGCCATTTTTACAACCGAAGGTAATCCAGAGAAATTTCCGACGGGAAGCCGGTCACAGTCACCCTTGACATATAGTGCCGTAAGTGGGTTTGGGGAAAACCCTTTATGTTTAAGTGCCAAAACACCCAGATCCCACAGGTTGCACTTACATGCAAAAAGAAAGGTTCCTGACTCTCCTTTTTTAAGTTACCCCTTTAGGTAAGGGCCGGTATTATGTAGGTAATCTTTCCCAAAACATAGAAATAGCAGCCTATTCTAATGTCCAGCCCATAATTTGACGATGGTGCTTTTTTCCGTTTCAACATTTCTAACCCCCCTTTGGTTTTTAAAATTGGCTCAATGGGAACATTGGGAGAAGCGATGGTTTTTTCCCACCCACATATCCTCTAAGTGAGATATTTTGGGAACTGTATTAAGGGTTTGGAACGGGCAGCCTTTAATACCATTATGGGGAAATTTTGGCCAAAAAGCTGGGGGGCAAAAGACTAAAGATATAGGAATTCCCCCGCAGAGGTCTAACCAATTTGGACTTGATTAGCCAACTGCTCCGAATGGGTTGGCACTGACCGGAAAATTGGTGGTGTTTGCAGAACACACCACGATCTGTGTTGTCACTGCCGCAACTGGACCGTGATCCCCTTTTCCCCTCGGGTGATCCAGGCCAGCCTCATGGGCTTAATCCCCCGGGGATCCTGAGCTGATTAAGAAAAGGTAGGAAATGCTGGAAACTCCCCGTTTTGGGCAAAATCGGAAGCCACCTGGCTGGAATCCAGGGGAAATTTCCCAAAAGTTTTCCCAATGTCATCCAGTATCCCACCTAACTCCCTCTCATAGCCGTCAACGTCACTTTGATACCCAACCACGTCCATTGGTCCCAATTTTAATTTTTGATCTGTCTGGTTTTTTTTCCCACCAACTTGGGTGCAATTTTTCCCTAATTTGACAGCTTTCCCCCAGTTTTTATGTTTTTTTTGGGAAAACCCCGCAATGGCCCAGATAACCCTGAATGTTTTTTTTTAAATTTAAGTGTGACTTTAAACCAATGGTCCCCTTTTTGGATTGACGTGCCCCAATCCCTTCGTGGCCCTGCCCGGACTTGTTTGCAAGATTTTTATATTGAAAAAAAACGTGATTATTTTTTGGAAATTGAGTAGACCCAGCAAATCCGAACAAAGTCGGTCCATTTAACAACGAGACCAGCTTTTTTGGCCCCAAATTACCAATTAACAGATAAGGTAAGGGAGGTTTCCCTCCCTCCGCTTTGTGTAAACGTTACCATCCGGGGAGGCTGAAAAACCTTTTGGGGAACTTGAACAGTTTAAAAATTTCGTGTGGGCTTTTTAATTTACCCCTCCAAACAAATTCTAGATATGCCATGCATCCCCTGTTTACTGACATCTTCCAAGTCTATGTTATGTTTAATTATCCTTTTGGGGCCAGAAAAGACTTTCAGCTTAAACTTTCCAACCCAAAGAATTTTTTTAATTTTTTAAAATGGATAGTGAAGTGTAACATTTTGTGTTTCCTGTTCTGTTTGGCTGTTAAAACCCTATCCAGGGAAACAACCCCAGGTTTCCTTGGAATCCACTTGTGTTTCTGAGGTAGTGGATTCTCTTGGTTCATCCACCCCCGTCCAGCTCCCCCAGCCCCTCGTAGTTACATCATGGGTTGGAGCCCGGTTTTGGGGCCTGAGAGGGAGAAGGAAAAAAACTTCCCATGTCCAAATGCGAGTGGCACCTCATACCGGAGGGGCCCTTTGCAGACTGGGAAAATGGCTTTTGACCCCCAGGACCACTGGATGCATGGGAACCCCAAACCAGCACCCCCACTGCCTTGACAATGGGCCCCCCTCCGGCCCATAAAACCCTTTTCCCCAGTCGCTATTTTATCCCCACCAGCCAGCAACTCTTTTGGTTATGGGGGGAAAAATTTTGAATTTTAACTGCCCCCTGGCTCCATGCCCCCTATTTGCATTTGTTTACGTATTGGGTGGAAACTGTTAGTCTCCTTCTACAAGCCATAGGTCGATGGTTCCCGTAAAACCGAGCCCCCTCCTGGATATCGTCCCACACCCCGGGTGCCATGGGGTGTGTGTGTGTCGAAAGTCCACCATTCCAGTGAGGGACCAGCCCGAATGACTTCTTGTTCCTGTTGCAGCAGTTGGGGATCCAGATCCAGCTGTTCCCCAACGGACTTCAAACTGCTTCCCTTTTCTGCCATGGACTACTGAGTTCCCTCCGCTTGGACTATCGCACTTGCCTCCTGCAAGCCCCATTCTGCAAAGAGCTAGTGTGCCCTGGCTACTTGACTACGGATTTGGATATTTTGCCCACGTTCCAGCCTAACTTGGACTTAATTTGCTGTTTGTCCAGTCACCAAATTTTCCCTGTCCTGGGGGGGGGGTGCAGAGATTTTTGCGTGCACCTAAACTCCCCCGCCCAAATTTTTGTTCCAGTACCCATATGGAACTGTTTGCCATTTTGGATTATTCCCAGTGGCCTTTCTCCACCAGACTACTACTTTTTCCCCTTTTCCCCCGGGATTCACAGTATTTCATTGCTATTTCCATTATTGCATTGCGTTTTGCTTCTCTCCATTGGTGGGAGGACTTTTGGTTCTTTGCTTACCATTTACTGCTATTGCTACTGTTAATTTGCTTTTTGCCATTTAGCCATTGTTAATTTTATGTTTGTCTGTATGTTTGAAGTTAGGTTTCGGATTTTGTTAGTTAGGGACTGTTTTTACAGTTAGTTGTGATGCAAACCCATTTATCCTGGAGTGATACAACCACGGACCAGTAACCTTTGGGCTTAAATTTGATTTTAAATGTTTAATTGGAAAAATGATCGATATTGTCCAATATCTCCCATTTTTGGGGGGGGGATTGTTTCTACGGTTATGCTATGTCTGGTGATAGCACTAGATATCGCTTGATATCAAATAATTTGGCCTTTTGACCTTCTCTGCCCCTACTCCACATGTTTGCAAGGGGCACCGGACAAGCGCGTAAACGGCGCGGCCATTTAAAGGTTGTACATTCCAAACCTTATTTAGGCAAGCAACTTAATGCCTCTCCATCGCTTGAGGGGCTACTCCTTCTTGCAAACCAGCCTTGCTACGCGTCTTTACAAAGACGCCCGCCCGCCGAGCCATTCCTTTATGTTGGGCCATTTGCATACTGGCCATCTATTGTCATAAGCCTAAGCTCATCATGTAAACTTGACCCTTTTTCCCAAAGCCTTTGTCCGCAAAATTTCCTTTGTTCTCACCGAGCATGGCATGGCTGAGGGAAAATCCACCCCATAAAAGGTCCCCAATCCCAAAACCCCCCTCGGAACACTCCAGATGCTATCCTGCCTTGCTGTTCATTGTCCAGCAAGTTGCCTCCCAGCGAACCGCGCTGAGCTTTCTTCCCCTCAACCTCCTCTTCTCTCCCGAAATACGAGACCAGGTGTCTAAATTCCCATTTCCCCAATTTTCCATTTCCATTTCTCAGTTAGTTATATATGTGTGTTTTGTTTGTTCTCAATAAAACATTATTTGTTCTTTAGAACTTGTCTAGCCGCTCTCTAAACCCAACACTTATACATAGGGTAAAAGATCCTAGCTAAAGTTGCCCTGCCTCTCGTTAGCTTGAGAGAGTGTAGTCTAATTTCCCCATCTTGTGTTTTATTTGGTGATTTGGGCACCCCTCCTGGGACTGCCAACATACAGGGTAAAAGGCCCACCCCACCTCGCCCCCACATAAGCACGGATCTCAGTTGATCATGTAATTCCTGCAACCTATCAGTCATTTGTGGCCAAATATTAAAAAGTAGTTGAGTGTCTGCTTTCTTCTTGCTCCCCTCAAAGAATACAAATGGAAAGAAGGGGGGAAAAAAAAATTTGGGGAAAATGAAAATAAAAGAAAAGGAAAGAAAACAAAATTTAAAGGAAGGTGAGTGGGGCCCGGCGGGGGGGGAAGGAAAGGGGGAACCCCCAAGTGGGAGGGAAAACCCTTTAAAGGGTGGGAGGAAATGGGAAATGGGGGGGGAAACAGAATGGGTGGGTGGCTGTGTTTAAAAAGGGGGGTAATGTAAGTCAGTGGGGAAAACGGGTAAACAGGAACCCCCCTGAAAAAAACCTTCTATTTTCCCCACTCTTGGAAGGAGAGTGACATTTTGTAAAAAAACAGTCTTCAACCCCAAAATGCCAAAAAGCAGCCCCAGAAGGTTTCTATGGTTGATGGTACTGAAAGTTGCTGAGTTTTAAGCAAAACTTTTTCCCTGTAATTTTCCTAAAAGATAATCCACTAAGGAAATCAAATCCACCTGCCCCCATCACCGGGCCGGGACCCTTGAAATGGATCTAGGGGATTTGTGGGGAGGGGAAAATTTCTGCTTTCACTGTCTCTGATCACAAACCTCGGGGCTGGGCTAAGACCCCTGCCAAATACAGGCTGCCCTCTGGAGCCCCCTTTTCCCTCTGCCTCCTTGGCCCCATGGCTTCCTGGGTTTCTTTTGAGGGTCCCCAAGGGAGCCCACAAAGCTTGCAGCATAAATTTCCTTCTACTGACAGTTCTGGAAAGCGCCATATTTTAGCCCAGCCCTCTTGGAAGGGGTTTCCCACATGACGACTCCCATTCCATTTCCAATTTAACTTGGGGAAAGGGCCCAAAGGGGGGGCTCCCGGGGCAAACCCCCCTTGGGTTCTTTTGCAGTGTGTTCAAAACCACCCCCCTTTGCCCAAAAGCGGGTTTGGCCGGGGCTAAAGGGCCCCCACTCCTCCTTTTCAGATTTGGGGAGCTGCAATTGGGGGGTTTTTTTCTCCCTCTTTTTCCTGACCTGAAGTATTTGGTGTTTGAGGCTTTCCCATCACCTGATTTGGATCATCAGAATTTAAGTGGATTTTCTCGTTTTCAGAAAATCAGAGTCTAAAAGGTAGTTTTTCCCAACCCAAAATTTATAAACAACAGGAGGAAGAAAACAGGTGAAAAGGCTTCCCGGGTTTAAACAAAAAAAATTTTAAATCGCAGTAAAAAAATTTTGAAAGGGGAAAATGTTGGAATATGTATGTTCATCTTGCTGATTTTTTCCGGGTCTACCCCTTTCTTTAAGTTTAACTCCCCCCCCACAAGCCCCTCCACGTTATGGCTGCCCCTTGCTTGGAACTCAGAATTTCCAGGCTCTTTCCAAAAAACTTTTCCTGGGAAAATTCCAGAACCATGCACAAGAGACAACTTTTTTTTCTCCTGAGGGAGCTGGGCTGCTGGTTTTCCCCTATTGGTGGGGAAATGAATCTGTTTTGGGTTTTTGGGTTAACTTCAAAAGAAACTGTCCCCCCAACTCCTACTGCCTGGCAGGTACAGTGCCTTTTCCAAAAGGGGGGGGGTTCCTCAGACCCCCTCTCTCTTACCCCTTTAGCATTTCCCACCCCCTTTCCCCTAAAATTTTTCAAGGAGACATTCGCTTTGAAAATTTGATGGGGAAAAGGAGCGGGGCCTTCAATCAAGAGCTTTAGTGTGGATATGACCTTAAAAAATTTTAAGTGATCTTTTTCCCCATTTTAAAATATGTAATCAATGTTAAAAATTCCCCAAACAAAAGGAAAGCCATTACAGTCCCAGAATTTTATTATGAACAAATCGGGGAAAAAAGGGGTAAATTAATCATCAGAAACAAAAAAGTTCCTGCATGGTTTTTTCCCCGGGAAAACCTAAACACGGGTATTATCAAAATATCATGGTCTGTCAATTGGTCTGTTTTGGGGTATGTTTTAAAAAAAAAAAAAAAAACGTAGGGGAAATTAAATTCCTTATGACAAAACAGCCTGTTTTGTTTTTTTAAGGCTGCATTTTAAAGGGGGAATACATTTGTGAAAATAAAGAGCTGTTTTTTTTTAGATATCTAACTTTTTAAACTTATTTAAATGTTTTGCTGTATTAAAAATTTTATAAATTCTCCCTTATTATTATTTTTTAAAACCCTTTATGTGTTCAAAAAGGTATTTTTTGTGATATTTTATATACCCAAAGTTATAAGTAAATAACTATTAAGAGAAAAAAATTTTAACAAATCAATATCTCTGTTGTTTTGGGATGAGCAGTTTGAGTCAGGACAAGCATTTCTCCAGAGAAACTGATTTCTCCATTGGTTGTTTAAGTGTATGATTCTAAATCTAGGTTGCTTTGGATCCTGAATATCAATTTAAACATGCATTTAAACTAATTGAAAACAGCCAAATGGGCACTGCTTTGTGGCTTTATAAAAGTCTTATGTTTGACCACCCCCAGAGTCCTATTAAAATTAAAATCAGTTGGTAAATAGAAAAATTAAATAGATAAATTTGGAAAAAAATCTATTTAGTTCCTAGTGTTAGTTGCACTAAAATTTTAGTGTTCATTCCAAATCTGAACACACTGTCTGAAACTTTTTATACTTTTCAAATAATAAAAATGAGTCATGCATATATCTCAGGGATGCATAAAAGGTTTTCCCAGTCATCTAAAGACCATCAAGCCCCATTGCCATATGATCATCGGGGTCCCTCCAAAGATCCTACAGTCCTCCCTCCCCATTTGCTTTGTTTGACCTTCGTAAATTTGATTATTTTTTAGACACGTGCCCCCCCCCCTTTCCCCTTCCCTTGCATACCTCATCACAGGCTTCAACTTTTTGTTAAAAAAAGATTTTTTTTCCCCCTTTTAGTGAGCAAAGCCACCCCAAGGGACTCCCGGAGGCATGTCCTTTCTCCCCTGAGGCTGCCCATTCTCCCGTATAATGGTTGCTGGCTGGTCATGTGCCCCTCTTTGCCCCCTTTTTCCCCTCTGGGGAAAAGGGGAAACTGCTTCTCAAGATGGGAAACCCGAAATAAAACAAAACCCGCCCTCTGTCTTCCCCCTTTAAGGGGGAACGGTAAGACTTTTTTTGTGTCTTTTTTTCTCCCCCCCCCCAAGGGGGCACTGGGACCCAAAAAAAAGGGGTTTGGCAGGGGGAATTTTGGAGGAGATGGGGAAATTAAAACCCCTAGTTTTTTTTCCCCTTTTTTGAGGGTTCTGTCCCCGAACCCCTTTTTAATTTTTGAGGATCCACTTACTTTAAATGATAAATTTAAAAATGACAATATTAATTTGTTGTTAATGTTTGGTAGGGTGAAAATTAATTTATAAATCATTGTAAATGAGTTAGTGAAATCATTAGTTTTTAAAAAGCCCTGGGATGTGTAGATGGGTTTTGATTGTGGCTGTTGCCTACTATTTCCCATTTCTTTTCAGGGTTTCCCTTCCAAAAACGCTCAATTTTTTGGGGTCATTTTAAAGCTCCTTGGATTCCTTTTTAAAAAATAAATTTTGGGCCACTCTCCCGGCTTGGGACAGCAGGTGTTTTTTAGAGATGTGTTATATGTTTCAGTCTGAAATTAGCAATTTCCCCAAATAAAATTTTAAGCATTGTCAGCTGAACCCCATCTGGACATGGTGGTCATTTCTTATTTGTGAGGATTAAGGTTTTCCCTTCTGTCATCACTCTTTGGCCTCCCTTCAACCTCCCCCGAAAACATTCATTTTAGGGGTAGGTATTTGCCCCGTTTTCTTCAGCACTGAAGGAAAAGAATCCCTCAGCTCCCCTGCAATCTCCTTCTTTTTTCAGAACTTCTACCACCCTTTTTGGTCTGACAGGAACACAGGTGAGCTTAAATCAATGGATTTACAGTCATAAAATTTTAAACAGAAAAATATGAGGCTAGTGTTACTGGTTTTAGGCCTACCCGGTGATAGCACTAGATATTTGCTTTTTTAAACAAATCCATTGGGGGTTTCCTTGCCACCCCGCTCCACTGTTTTGGGGGCCTTGGGGCAAGAAAATTAAAAGGAGCAGCCGGTAAGTGTTGGCCTTCCTTTTCCACCTAGGCAGGCGAAAAAGCCACTCCGTTGCTCCAGGGGGCCCCTTATGCAGACACCTCTTGCTTAAAGGGAACTTTAAAAAAAGGGGCCTCCGCTATAGTCTAAAAATGCCAAGCTTTTGCCTATTGGCTATACTTTTGGTTAAATCTTGTAGGGCCCTCATCTTAAAATTGACCTTTCCCCAAAGCTTTTTCCCCCCTCGAAAAGCGGTTCTCACCGAGTATGGCATGACCCCTTTTAAAACAATTTTACCCCATAAAAACTCCCCCAAATTTGGGGGACCACCTGGATCACTGGCCCCCTTTGGGTCGTTTTGGACTTCCTTCCCGCTTTGCTGTTGTTTTGTTTACAACTCCCCCACAAATCGTGCTGAAAATTTCCCCATTTCCAGCTCCTTGGAACCCGAGAAAAGGTGGTTTCACCCTTTTCCCCCAACTTCCATTTCTAATTCCTTGAATTAGGTGTGCGTTTTGTGCTGTCTTCACTGTTGGGGTTTTTCCTTTAATAAAGATATCCTTTTTTATTTTTGAATTTGGGGTGTTGACTGACCTGACCCCTAACATTGGGTTCAAGATCCCTGCTAAGTTATCCTGCCACTCGCTAGCTTAAGAATCTCCCGCTAATTTCCCCCAACTTTTGGTTTTTTGTTTGGGTTTTTTGGGCCCCCCCGGACCCACCAAAAACAGGGGGAAAACCCCCAAATTCCCGGAAAAGGGGAAAATTTTTTTAGGTATGAGCTTACAATGTGATTTAGCTCCTCTAGGGGAGGAGGTGGAGGTCTCCAGGTGGGGGGTTGATATGAATTTCTCTTTGGCCATGCTCTTACAGACTGAAAGGGAAAAACAATCCAACAACATCAGAAAAGCCCAAATAATTTCTTCTAGAGTTTATGGGGCACTTTAAAAAAACAAACAAACACATCTTGAGGTTGTGGGTTAAAGCAAATTGGGGGGGTTTTTTCCCTTGATGGAGTGGAGTTGCATTTTCTAATCATGATGCAGCTTTTGGGAACATTACAGCTCACAGTTTCCCCATCAGTTGATAAAAATTTCACATTTGACATATACATCTGGGTTTGTTTTAGGTGTATTTTGCCAGTTATGCTGGCACCCGGAACTTGGGGTACTAAGGGTTTTTTTAAATTAGAGCTGTGTGTGCTGGTATATGCGCTCCTTAAGTATTTTTATCTTTTTAAAAAAAAAATGGAAGAGATGCATGTATATTTGGGGGGGGAAAATTTTTTAAAAAGTGAACTCTACCACATTTAAAAATTTCATACCTCAAGATTTCATTCTGTTCCCTTTATGAGATATGTAAAGGAACCCAAATATTCTTTTGCCACTTCTTTTAAAAATTCTCCCTGAACCCTAAAAAGCCTTTTTTTGGGCTTTAAACTTGGGGGCCCTTTTTCCCCCTCCCCTGCTGTACTGCAATTTTTCCATTTTCTTTTTCCCTTTTTTTTCTTTCCTTTTTTTTTATTTTTTCTTTCTTTCTTTTTTTTTCTTTCTTTCTTTTTTTTCTTTCTTTCTTTTCTTTTTTTTCTTTCTTTTCCCTTTAAATTTTTTTCAGAAATAAAAAACCCCCAATATTTTTCCCCTAACATGGGATTCAATTTTCTCATAACAATCTTCTTTTAAACTCATGACATTCACATTAAATTTTTGGTTTTTAAGTAAAATTTTAAATTTAAAAAAAAACATAAAATTTTGTTTCTACTTCCTTCTTCCCTCCCTTTGGAGATCATTTTTTGTATCATAACTTTTTTTCATTTTTTTATCCTCTTTATTTTAAAATTTTTTTTTGGGTCTGTCCCAAAACCCCCTATTTCCTTTTTATTTGTGCTCCATAAATACTTAAATTTAACATCCCAAAATACTCAAATAGCTTTTTTTTAAAAAAATACTGGCAAAGGAATAACTGACAGGGGATTCCCTTGGGGAGTTGTGGGGGCAGGGGGTAGGAATTGTCCAAAAATTTAAATTTTTTCCCACATGGAGTAGCGGGAAATATATGTCAATGGCTATAGTGGACTTTAAAAAATTAACTGCCTTTAAAATTACAAGCTTTTGTTTTAGCTGGAAGAACAAGTAAATGTTTGTAGCTGAAAGGCAAGGCTGGGTTAATAGTATCTACTCTTTTCTATTTGAATTATAACCCCCCTTTTTCGCCATGTGGCTTACAATACAATTTTAAAAAAGGTAAAGGAAAATGTGGGTATTTTTTTTTTTAAACAATAGCATTTAAAAAGTAAATTTTAAAAAAGACTTGCAACATGTTAATCTGGAAGAAATTTCAAAGACTTTAAAGCTCACATTACATGTTTTTGAAAAA
>CAOLHI010007940.1:0-11553 GCA_948474755.1 Ctenosaura bakeri
ATATTTTCTTTGCTCTTTTTCAAATTATGATTTTTCAAGGCTTTTTAAAGTGTTGAGCAAATGTGGTGAGGGCAAGTGCAGATTTTCACTCTGGTGGTAGACCATAATTGCATTTTTGGCTGAAACCTTGTTGAAAATGTGCTGCAGAAGTGATCAGAGGTCTACTTCCTGCCTACATTACTGTGTTTATTGATTCATTTCTAGTCATTCGTGTCCATTTGGGGACTATGAGGATTTAGGGTGTCCTGAAGCCTAAAGTCCATGGGTGGGCATTTGAGGACACTTTGTGAATGATAAATTGTGTCCAAATTTTATAAATATTAGTGGGCTACAAATCTGAGATTGCCCAAACCTGCCTTATGATGATGAGAATAAGCTTCAAAGTGCTCAGTAAATACCTTATGAATTTGAGGAGTCAATATATTATTTCCAGTGATCACAGGATAGGATTTCTCTGCTCTGTTTAGTTCCTTGCCTACAAAATAATAATTCAAAAGGGTGAAAATCACATATTTAGGGCTGCAAGGCTTTACTGATCAACTAAAAATATCCTCATAAAATATACTGATGAATAAATGCTCCATTTAATTTAAAACAGCAGCAGCAGCTTTTTCAAAAACATCATTCAATATATTGCTTGTAAATGCTGTAAAAAGACATTCCCTCACAACTGGAAGAGAAGAAAGGGGAAATATCTCTTCCATAACAATGCCGAGCCAGTCTTTTTGCATTTAACCACAGGTCACTTCAATTTGATAAAACAGAGAAACATTACTCTTTCAACTGCAGCCAATGCATGAAGAGGTGCTTAATTGAAACTCCACTGTTTTCAGAAATCAGAAGTGGAAAGACCAACATTCCACAGCTATGTACATTTTCTTGAGTGAAGCCCCTTCTCTTTCCCCATATACATCAAAGGAGTGAATAGCCTCCAATTGAGTGGTCTCAAAAGCTGCCCATAGCTACTGTGGCTATATTTTGATAAGCCATGGATTATATGTGGAGTAAGTAGAAACCTCTGAAAAACACAAGGCCTGTGACAGTATGTCAGGCTTACTTTATTTTATAGTGGGTCGTGTGGTACTTAAGGCACCCTGGCAGAAAACGCAATATGATGAGAAAGCTAAGATCAAGAAGACCCAAGTTTGAAACATGGGATCAGAAAGCATTAATTCCAAAGAAGAGCCGGGAAGCTCATGAACAGAAAGTAGCAAAATCTGAATTTAGAGCATCTGAAAGGAAGGTTTAAGGTGTGTGTGTGTTGTTGTTGTTGTGTGCCTTGAAGTCATTTCTGACTTATGGTGAACATAAAGTGAACCTATCATGGGATTTTCTGGGGGCTGAGAGGTGTGACACACCCAAGGTCACCCAGGGGGTTTCCATGGCTGAGCAGGAAATCAAACCCTGGTTTCCGGAGTCATAGTCCAATGCTCAAACCACTATACCATGCTAGCTCTCCTAAGCAGGGAGAGGAGATGTGGAAATCTTGGAAAGCCTAGATGTTTCCTTGTAGAGAGCAACAATGCTTCCTTGTATGCAGATATGAAGTATGCACTGTACCCAATCATAGCAATCTTAACACAGTAAAAAAAAAAGGAAAAAAAAGAAAAAAAGAGTACAGTCAGCCCTCTACATTCAATAGGGCTACAAGTGCAGGATCCTCACAAAAGTGTGAAAATTGCAAATATCAAAATGTATGTGTGTTTGTGGGAAAGGGGCTGAGGCATGATGGGGAGAACTGGCACCTAGGGTCCAAACTAGGTCAGGGAAAGGGGGTGGGTCCTCATGCTGGTCCTATACTTCCTCTCTCTCTTTCACCCATCTCCTTCCTTGGCTGAGTGGGACACTGGGAGAAGGTTTGTGGTGCTGAAAAATTAGGGTGCAAGCCATCCTTAGCTGGCCAGGCAATGGCTGGTGGTGGTAGAGGAGGAGGACAAGTACAAGGACTAGAGGCAGGTTTCTAAAGGGCTGCACAGCCTGATCAGAGCTCCCAAGAGGAAAGGTTCCCCTGGAAAAGAAGCACCTGTGTGGTGGGTCAGGAGTTGGAGAAGTTTGCAAACAATCAAATCCATGAAAGTGAAACCTGCAAATGTGGAGGGCCAATTGTATTACCCAAATGAAAGCGAAACAGATATTTCAGGTATCATCTAGACACTGGGAATGACAAGTTTGAAACTGAAATGCACACCTCAGTGGCCACATGCATCTTTTTTTTTAAATTTTTGAATGACAATTTTCTTTGGCTAACGAAGAGAGACAAGGTTATCAGAAGATCTATTTATTACAGGTAGCAGTGGGAACAACTGTGTGCTTCACCAACCATCATGGCTCTTGTACACTGTCTTTGACATTCTAAAAAAGGCCATTCATTCAGTGAGGTGGAACATGGTGATATGGCATGAGAAACATCAGAAGAATCTGGAGGCACAATAGCACAACCTAGGCAGTAAGTGATAGAATGGTTGTAAAGCTTAGGGGACCTGGCAACCTGTGGTCCAGACAGTCAGCCGGGAAAATCTCCTTAGCATCATCTCACTTGGGTAATATCACAGCATCACAGCAGGTTGGGAGTGCCAGCAACGTACATATACCATATTTGCTGGTGTACAAGATGCACTTTTTTCCAAAAAATACCCTCTGAAAATGGGGTGTGTCTTATACACCGGTAAATATGGTAACACTAAATATATGGGGGGGGGCAAAGCAGTTCTCCTTGCCCAGTCAAAACAAGAAGAGAGGGATGGGGGAAGCCTGGTGTAGCACTCCTTTCATTCCCCTCCTTTCTTGTGCATCTTGCCTGACCAAGGAATTAATTTTTTTTCCTGAAATATACTCCTTGACAAGAGGGGTGTGTCTTATATGCCAGTGAATCTAATATGCCAACAAATATGGTACATACAGTATATACATATACACATACACACACATGCATGCACACATAGAGGAAAAAATCAGTGTTATGAAACTGATATATATTGAAGCAATGTTATTACCATTAAAACATTTTCAGTATAGGTGGTTGAAGAGGTCTTGAACGCTTTTCAGATTACTATTGGTCTGGGGTTTTGCAGTAATCCCACTTCCTTCAGCATCATTAACTCAATTTGGATCTGTGCACTGGACCCCTTCTTCCCAGCCTCATTAAGAAAAAGTGCTACGTTAAAACATTTTCTGGGGGATCTCAATGATCCAAGTTATGGAACAATTCTGCAAACACAAGTAGTCTTTGAGCCTCAATCCCTTTTAAAACATTTTAAATGATATGGTATTTATACCTTGCCTTTAGATATTCCTAAATGCACATCTCCAGTAGTGCATTAAATCAATCTTTGCAACTGTCTGCAGAAACACAGTTCAGTTCTCTGCCATCTGTTATCATGTACTCTTGTGTAACACCTTTATTCTTCTTTGCTTCCAGTGAGTTGCTCCTTTATTTCTTCAGCTGGCAGCTTCTTTCCTCAGCTTCTCTACAACTTCTTCAGGAGTCAATGGTGCCAAAATCTTCACTAATTTTTCTCAGATCTGCCACCCTGTTGCAAGAAAAAAGGAAAGGGGATTTTTTATATCATGATGTCCAGATACTAGGGAATTCCGAAAGTGTATTATTTGTAACTCTAAGGTAGGACTGTAATTTGATCTGATTAAAAAAAAAGAAAGAAAGAAACAGTGCTGTAGTGGTTAGAATGTCAAAGGGCTGAGAAGATGCAAGTTCATAAATAGGTGACCTTTCGCCAGTCTCTGTTTTTCTGACTAACCTATAAAAAATGGGAGGTGGACCATGTTTGGTGGAAAAGCAGGATTCAAATGTAACCAAGAAACAAATAAATAACATTGGTCAAATGTTTAAAGCATTACTATATTAGAATGATCAGTTCCAGTGTGGTGTAGTGGTTTCAGTGTTGGCCTAGAACTCTGGGAGACCAGGTTTTGAATCCCTGCTCAGCCATGGGAACCAACTGGGCAACCTCAGGTAAGTCAAACTCTTTCAGCCTCAGAGGAAGGTAATGCAAACTCACTCTGAACCTCTGCATAGGTTTGCTTTAGAGGCACCAGAATCCAGAAATTACTTGAAGGCAACCAATAACAACAACAACAACAACACTAGAATGGGAGTAACAGACAGCAGTTTGAATGTTAGACTAGAGAGACCAGAGACCAGAATTCAAATCTCCACTTTGCCATGAAAACCCACTGGGTCACTTTGGCTAAGTTATCTCCTTTCACCCTAGAAGAAAGCAAGCGCAACCCTCTTCAACAAATCTTGCAAAAAACAAACAAACAAACCTGTGACAGGTTTTCCTGAGGGTCACAATAAATTCAAAACAACTTGTAGGCATATACCACCACCATCAACAACCATCATAGAGCATGGGCAAAACACATAGAGAAAAACTCTATGGCTTGTTTAGCAGCTCCCACTGAAAGTTAGAGCAACTGATCAACCATCAGCATTATGCATCATGTCAAACCAAAGTTCCTGCAGATCTCTGACTGACTACATTGTGCAAACTGGGTCATCACTATTATGAAGCACCTTGTCCCCAGAAGCTCTAGTTAGTCGCAACAGGTTTTTCACCACTTGGTGAAAACACTTTTATGTCAGCTGATTCTTGCACTACAGAGCACTTTGTGCTTTATTTAAGGCCTACAGCTTTATCTCTGTTATATTTTTATTGAAAGTTATCATTCATATTACACTGTCACTTTAATTTGCTATATGCAGCCCTGAGTGTTGCATGGGTACTAGAAGAACAGAATGAACATTATATAAAATAAATTTATCTCATGGCAATCTAAGAGGATCCACACTACAACTTCTCATTAAACTCCCCCAATGTAGAGAGATTAACTCTCTCATTGACATTCTCCTTCTTTTCCCGAGGCCTCTAGTTAGACAGACATTTCTAGCCTTGTTTTGGGTCCCATACTGAGAGAAAAGTGGAATTGAAATCCAGTCGAATCAATAAATTAAATAGTCATCATAAAAACTGCTCATAAGGCAGATGAATAAGAATCTTCCACTTCTAATTAATTCCAGTCGGGTTAAAATGTACGCCACTACGACTCATGCTAGTATAAGAGAAGTGAGCAAATCAGCAGGAAAAATTCAAGAACCCATGATGAATGTTATCAACAAAGCATGCTACCAACAATGTACCTTCTCTAATACAACCTCACTCTTCTTCACTTCAAGGACCTTTGAGAGGTAGCGACACAGCTCTGCATTGGCCTCTCCATCAGATGGAGGTGCAGCAATGGCTACACCCACTGCGTCTGCATTCAGACCTGCAACAAATGTTTAAGAATTGTATGTATATGAGGCATTCTTGATGGGTTTTGTTAAGCTCAAACCATAAAGACTTTACTCTGAAATGCCATTTAAGACCTTCATATACATAATATTTACAAATGGGTAGGCAACTATTGGCATTCTAGATGTTGTGCTGTAACTTCCATCACCCCTAAACAGGATAGCTAATGGTTAGAAATCACGTGAGTTGCAACACCTGCAGATGCACAAGTTGCCCACCTCTAACTTAAATGAAACTGTTGAGTGGGAACATCTGTAGAGCTGGCATGAGGGGGCACCAATATGCAAATGACCTACCTCTCTTTTTCATCTAACATGGTGGGGCAGCAGGATCATAGTAATGGATTAGTTCACTGCTAATGAACTGAAGCTCAATTCAGATAAGCCCAGCTTAGACTATTGCATTGAGGTGTACCAGCAGCTGCCTCTGCAGATAGTAAGGGAACCTGCAGTCACTTCAGAATATGGCTGCTAGATTACTAATTTGGACTGGATGTTACAATTATATCTGGCTATGGTCCTATTCCCAAACTGAGTTCAGTGTGCTGTTTTTGACTTTTAAACTTGTTTACAGTTTGGAACTACAGTATTTAAAGCCTGGCTTCGCTTACTCATGTCCCAGTAACCACAAGAGCATGCTCTCCTAATCTGTCTCTACAGATGCACATTCTGGTATCACACAAAGATCTTCTCATCATGCTTAAATTATGTTAATTTTTAAATTGTTGTTAATGTCCTATATATTTATACTGCTTTTATGGATCTAATGTTTTAATGTACATTTGCAATGTGGGTGTTACTGTACATAAAATTAAGAAGGAGAATTTGCACAGCATCTGTGTAAGGTAAAACTCTACCTTAGAGTTAGAACTTTCCCCATACCTTCCCAGGGTACAAGCTTTATTACTTCAGAACAAAGATGGAAGAGCTGAGTGCAACAGATGGGTCCAGTACGGGCAATCATACTACCTGTACTAGACAGACTGACAGACAGACATTACTAGCCTTACAAGAGGTTTGATGATCACATCTGTTTCCTCTGGAAACAGAACAAAACTGAAGGATAGTCTTTCCTCTGCAGCAAGCAGGAAAACCAAGAGCATTGGAGGAACACAAAAAAGGAGAGACCTCTCTCCTCCTTACTAGTCCAGTCATTTGCCTGCATAGAATTCCTGGCTGCCTATGACTACCACAGCATTCACAGAGTTATATAATGATTCATGTGAACCATACCAATTCATATGAATTTAGAATAACCAGTTGAATGATGATATAAAAGGCTGTACTAAATTTTTGTTTTTTGAACCAACATGACCCCAGAAGAGACAGACAACTCTGAAAACCTAGAGCTACCTGCCTCTGCTAGAAACAAGTCCATGTTTTAAACAAGCACACTTGAACACTTAAGGATTTTTTTAAAAAAAACCCTCTGTGCTAAATATTTCCAACATACCTGTTACACCATTTTGTTTAGATCCAGGTTTGGCATGAACAAAGATAGTAACAGAACCACTTTTATCAGTTGCCACAGGGCCTGATGAAACCAAAGGATTTATTATGTCCTTATCCTGTGTCTTTCCCTTGAAAGAAAATAAAATCAGTATTACTGTGAAAGTAGAGGCAACAGAACAAAAGCTTTAGAAAGTCACATTATTATTCATTACTGAAGTTCAAAAGACTTCAAATAATTTATTTTTGAAATATAATTGATAAATTTGATGCAAAATGAAAAAGATACAGAGGGTGCCTGAAGCTGAAAGAGTGACTAATTAAGTCCACTCAGAAGAGATAGGAATTTAGAAGGTCATATATCAATTTCTCCTACCCACTATACTGTAGTTAACTCTCTAATTGTAGAATGCTGCATGAAATAAAACGGGACTTCCTTTGAGTAATCATGCACCGGTTGAAAGGTTTCAGTTCTATACCGACTTATCTAGGAAGGTTGAGTACAATGGGACTTATTGAGTAAACAAGGATAAAATATAAGCGTTTGATTTGACATCGTTATAGCACAGCCAAATCACTGAATGCCTCCTGATGCCTTTAAAAGAGTTCATAATTTCACACTGTTACTCACCACTACTGGTCAAAACAATGGGAAGCAGTGACACTTCACTACTGAAAGATCACCTTGAAGGCTCCTCCCAAACCTGTCATCACTACTAGCCATTCTGGCAGGGAACTAAAGGAGGAGATGCTTTGAGAAGGACTATTCCACTTTGTTGTTGTGTGCCTTCAAGTCATTTCTGCCTTATGGAGATTGTAAGGTGAACTTACCATGTTTTTTTTTCTGGTGCTCAAGAGTGTGTGATGTGCCCAAGGTCACCTAGTGGGTTTCCATGGCCAAGCAGGGAATCAAACCCTAGTCTCCAAGATCTCAGCCCAACACTCAAAGCACTATCCCATGCTGATGTTACTATTCCACTTCTACTACCCCTAGCTAAGGACTGCTTGCTTTTTCCCTTTTTCCTTGCCTGGATATGCGTGATGTCTTCTATCACTATAAGTCCTCTTTTTAAATGATTGTATATAAATAGGTCTGAGAGTCTTTTGCCTGTAAAGCAACAACAAAAAAGGCTAAACATGAACCTCTTTACTGCTATCACAAAACTCTTTACTGCTTGACTCTCTTTCCACGCACTATCACTTTTATAGTGGCACTAAATCTGTTGATTAGGTGAATCTCACAATATTAATCATTGGTGCCTGCCATTTCTCGTTTTTCCTTCCTGCTCCCTTTTCCTTTTGTGTCATGGATTTTCAGAATGAGTCAAAGTACAAAATCCACAAAACCCTGATATCTTTATTAGGCTAACTAAAAAGCACAAAATACACCGTGCAAGCTTTCGAAGCTTCACTGACTTTCTTCATGAGGCAAAGATGTTAAAAACCATACACGAGAAGAAAAGAAGCAGCGATGGGCCTACATTTTTGCTCAATGAAGACATCACTGTCCTATGGATTTTGGATTTGCTGAATGGTCAACATGCAGTTTAGAATGACTACAAGTCTTCGAAATTGTCCTGCCCGGGTTTTATTTGACACATAAACCACCCCGATTGCTTTGTTCAGTTGAGAAGCCAGATATAAATCCCTTAAACACATTAACTGTGAATTTACATGTACTTGAAATCGATAGGGCACTCCAACAAAATGGACTTCCCTCGAAGCTCAGAACATCCCCGTTCGCACTTTCCTTCCTCGTTATGACTGACCTTCCGGTTCATGGTCCCATCACCGTCGTATCCCCTCACAGCAGCAGCAGCCGAGAGAGGGCTGCACAAACGGGAAATACGACAGAAAACGGGAATGACCAAACCAAGCATGGCGGCTCTCGCCGTCTTCCAGTTCCGGCGACAACAGCGGCTGTTTTTATAGAGGTAGAAAATGTTAGAGAAGCCTTCCGCAAGTTGGCGTTTTGCAGATATAATATTGGAACAACTCTCATTTTCTCTAGTTAGCCATGGTCATTTTAGACTTTGTCAGTTACATGCTTTCAGAATCCTATTATGTGCGTGATAAATGTCCATAGAATGCCATGGAAAGAACTAGGATTTTATAATAGCCGTGATTAGAAAGCCGTGTATCAACACAGGGCCGTATCAACAAAGGCGGGAACACTCGATTTGACTATTTCTTACTGGGCTGGCGTTTTGGATGGCGATGGTAAACACTGAAAGTGCCAGGCATTTTTGAGCAAGGTATTGGCACAGGATGCTTTTGAAGTGACGGAGGAATCACTAGGGACTGAGAGACATGCAGTTTTAAGTGCGTGACTTTTTGATACGATGCGCATGTGTATGCATGTACTTCAGGCGGCCTGTAGACTTATGACGACCTCGGAAATTTCATGGGGGTTTTCTTAGGCAAGGAATACTCGGATAGCCTTCTTTAAATACGTAACAGCATGTCATGTAGAAGATGGAGTGAGCTTGTTTTTTGCTTCTCCAGAGACCCGAACGAGAACTAATGAATGCAAATTACAAGAAAAGAAATTTCATTAACATTAAGCAGAACTTCTCGGCTGTAAAAGCGACTCAATAGTGGACTAGATTGCCTTAGAAAGTGTAGGCTCTCCTCCTTTTGAGGTCTTTAAACAGGCTGAGTAGGCGTCTTTCAGGACTGGTGTAATTGTGTGTTCATGCACGGGAGGTAGTTGAACTAGGTGGTCCTTGTGGTCCATTCCAATTTTGTGATCACATGGTACACCACTTGCTAGGTGTTTTGTGGGTGTGTGGAATTATATCATGGTAATCCAAAGCAAAAGCAGCTCCAGTTCTGGTCTCTTAATAATAGCTGGGCAGTCACGGACCACTTTCCTGTAGCTACAACCCCTCTCCAAATAGCGGACTAATGGATGCTGGTTGCCAAGAATTTGTTGTAGCCGGGCTACTGTTCAAATGTTTAAATTGAACACTCCAATCTCCGTATCGTTTTTCATTATAATTCCATTGTTTGCCGCTTGAGGGTGGCGGGTTATGATGGTGTTCCGTCTCCGCTACAGTTGCACTCATTATTTCTGAACTGTTTCCTATAGGCAACTCTCAGATTTTAAAATGGCTTCCAGTATAAAACCGGGAATAGACAAGGTGCTCTAATTTCCGTAGTTTGGGATTTTTGCTCCGGCGCACGCGCCACAAGAGACCCCTCCCCGCGCGCAAGGCGTTAGACCAACGCTCAACTGCCCGAGCAAGAGGTTTCCGCTTAGCGAAAAGAATCCGGTCCTCTGATAAAATAATAAAATAATTAAAAGGAATCTTGTAGCGCCTTTAAGAGTAACGGGAAAAAATGTAACATAAGCTTTCAGACTCAGGCCATTTCCGCACTAGCACTAGAGGCTGGCCCCTCCCGAAACTGCAAACCCCAGGATTCCAAAGGACGTTGCACGTGGCATCATAGCGCTATAACAGGCTAGTGCGGAAATGGCCTTAGTCTGCTTCATCAGACGCATGTTGACTTAGTCTGCAAAAGCTTATGCTACAGACTTGTTTCTGTCAGTTAGTGTCAAAGGTACTTTAAAATTTCTTTCTGGACTGATCCAGACTGACATGGCTATATCTTTGAATACTATTAACAGAATTAAAACTGTATTTTTGTGTCTAAAAACAACCCTTCCTATGCTCAAATGCACTTTTTATACTGCACATGTTAAGGTTATTTTTCTCATCGAGTTGTGATTCTGTACCAAAGTTTGTAAAGCAAGGTTAGCTTTTTCACCTCCCATCTTTACATTTTACTGTAAGAAAACAGGGAAAAAAGGAAGACTATCCCTCCCTTTACACTTATAAAAAGAAACTGAGGAGCACATTTCATTAGACTTGTACTCTGAGAGCAGGGTTTAAATCCCTACTTGGCATCAGAAGTCTACCCAGTGATCTTGGACAAATCAGTCTCTCACCCTCAGAGGAAAACAATGGCAAACCCTGTCTGAACAGGTCTTCCCAAGAAAACCCCATGAAAACTTACCTCAGGTAGAAACTACTTGAAGGCCACAAAACATAACGAGATGTTACTGATCTTCACATTAGTGAAAAGGCTAGGCTAGACTGCTTCATTATAGTACATGTACAACAGTATTTTGGGATGGTAGATTGTGTTAAGAGAAATTCAGTCAGCCTATCTCTTTTCAGTGTGAAATCATCAAGCACCAAGACTTTTCACTTCAGTGAGAACAAACAGTGAGCTGCAAAATTGTATTCCAATATATCAACAGGAGGCTGAACAGAAGTCTTTTTTTCACACACAACCCTCAACCCAAACATGTTTATTATGGCAGTATGTCTTTTACTGTATTCTTTAAGCTAAGTTAAATAACTACTACATCAGGAACATCAATTTGTTCTATATGTTAATCTTAATGCTTCCTGGTTCAAGTCAATGCATTTTTTCTGATTCTGTATCTAGTTGCATTCTAAATAGACTAGCACAAGATGGTGTGGGGTTATCATTTTCCTTTTAGAGCAGCCTGCCACAAACAGCTGCATCAGTGAAAACTTACAAATTGATCATAGGTTACCACTACAAGTAGATAACTATCAGCAGTATTTAGACTCAGGATTTCAGCATTACAGCACTAAGGTTGGTATTACAGCATTATAAAATCATCAAAGTGCTCCTACAATCGATTTTTCTAATCTGATGTCCCCCCAGGTGTATTAGATACAAGTCCTAATGCTATCCCCAGCCATTAGCTATGCTGGCTAGGACTGATTGAAGTTGCAGCGAACACATCTGGAGGG